>ML822974.1:37723-49288 GCA_009831015.1 Picea engelmannii
TGTTGTTGAAGCCAGGAAAGGAAGTGGGGAAACCGAAGGAATGTTGAGCAGAGAAGGGGCACACTTCCTAGGTGGGACAGGCATGTGGGGAATGAGGGACTGTAAGTTGTTAGTTTGAGTTGGCACCTGAGATGGAGTCTTTCATGTTGTCTATGATTCTTTAGCCTAGTTAGGAATCCCTTTACCCGGGTGGAGTTTAGTCCCAGCTTGAGGGTGACTCACTGTTGAGAGTGATGAAAAGTGTGGTCTAAGGCTAGGAGGTTCGTGGAAGATCTGCACGCAGTTGGTGAAATTCTTACCAAGATAAGTGCCAATTGTGTGATAAATTTATATGTTGCATTGTTATTTACGTGCTTATTTTTATGGGTTATCATATGTTCGGTTATAACTTTGTTTATTTTTATGGGTATTTCATGTATATGTTTATTGTTATTTCAGTGTGAATCCATGCATTTACATATGTATTTGGTTATTTACGTCTTTAATATATGTTTCTGCAAGAGTTATGTGTGTATATATTTTAATTGCATGCAGTTCGAAAAACTTTATGTGGCATAGCTCAGTTGGATACTGGGTATGTTACAGTATGTTCCACAGAGAGAAGAAAGAGTCCTCTGGTGTAGTGTGGCCTAGCATGGATGGTCGGGGACGTTACAAATACAGCCTGCGTACACCTCAGCAAGCTTGAAAAAAATAAAAATGAAATAGCTAACTTCCTCCATTTTGTCATGGAACACAATGTATGTCCACTAGAGGGAGAGGGAGCATGAGGACATAGACATTTTGGTTGAAGAGAAACCTACAGCCATCGTTGCACTAAAATAGTGTGGGCTATGGAAGTTCTTCCAATGTCCTTTTATGAGGGCACAACCCAGATTACTCAACGCCCTCGTTGATTATTGGCACCTGGATGTAGAGGCATTCATGTTAGAGGGTCAGTCGTTGACTCTCACGACTGAGGACATATACTTCCTGACTGGACTCTCAAGGAGAGGGGAACTAGTCAATCTGAGGACATTTCCCCCTGGGCCTTTCAACATCGAGGATTACATATGGATGTACTGCGAGGTTGGAACTGATAAGGTAGGTTCTCATGTGTCGATCCACAAGATCATGAGTTTGACTTTGCGAGTGATCTTATTATTGATTGTGTGGATTACTAGATCCGTGACCCTACGTCAGGCCTCCCAGGCACACATGCATTGTTCCATTCAGTTCCAGGAGGCACATATCTTTAACTAGAGCACGACCATGATTATGTACATGAAGAGACAGCTGACAGAGTGTCGGCAGCGTACCAATAATAAATTTGGGTTCGGTACAATCTTATGTTCATTATTCTTCGAGAGGGTTCCCAGTCTTAGTCCTAAAGAGACGGTACGGAGGCATGTGGCCTCCTTCCCAGTGGTATGCATATGGGAAGCATTGTTTCCATGACAGGGAGGAGGGAGGACCATAGAGGCCTTTGATGACAAGTTCTTCTACTAGTGGGCATGGTAGATTCCGACGATCGAGGACTACCCCTATGTTGGGATCAACTTCTCTAGAGATCCAAACATGCCCATGCTTCCCAAAGAGGAGCAAGGAGATATAGGTAACTTGATTTTAATGTTATTTAATTTTTAATTTTATATATATATATCATTTTTATATGTGTATAGAGTATTGACTCTTGTGTATATGTTATGTACAGATGTGGGACCAGTGCGCCCAGTGGACTTCGCGAGGACTCGACGACGTCCTCGACCAAAGGCAGAACCAGCAGCAATCTATAGACCAATAGTCATAGGGGTACCTCCAGCCGGAGAGGCAAAGAGAATCTTGAGACAAGTGCAGTGAAACCTTACAGTGCTCACTTGCATAGTACCCATGGTCAAGATCAAGGATCTCCCGCCTTCCATGCAACCTCATGTAGTGGGGGTACCATGCACGTGGGTCCAACTTTTTCGGTGTTTGGCCAACACTGTCGTGCATTATGGCAGGGATAATAGGCCCCGTGCTTAGATAGGCTAGACTTTTGATGTGCCGAGGGCACCTTTTGTACATGTATTTTTTGAGGGTATAATCCCAGCGATGTATACTGAACATTATTTTTGAGGCGTTCGCACCCACCTATTTACTCATGACACATTATATATATATATATATATATATATATATATATATATATATATATATATACACATATTTTATGTCTTATGGATTACATCTTTTACAAATGTATGTACATGTGTATGTGTGTGCTTCTTTTTTCTTTTTATGTGTGTGCAACATGCCAATCTAATACTTGATTATCTAGAGTATCTGTCATATGATTAAATCTCATAAGAACATGGATATATGTAATGTAATCGAAATAACTTTCTAAGAGGCATACCCTAAGGAAACGTCGGTGCAAAGTGGGATCATAAATGCAGTAAACTCCATTTAACTAGGACACAACTAGTTGAGAATCTAGGTAGACCCGTAGGTGAGAAATGCCATGCGACAAAGTGTCACGAAGCAACTCTATCACTGCACTGTAATCAGTGATATTGTTTGTAGTGTCACCTAGACAAATACCTCTGGAATATAGCAACTGGCCTCCAGGTGTGAAAATCACCCAAGTAGCGGAAGAAAGCCTCCAAGTGTGTCAGCTAGCATCTTCCGTGAACCTAAAATACACCTCTGATTCACTTGACATCTACCACAATGAAAAATAAGACATAAATAAATACACATCCACAAAACAAAAAAGACAAAAATTGTATAAGAATTTATACATATGTACAAGAAGTCATCAAGGTGACCAACCTAAGAGTAATACTTCTTGAGGTAGAGCCCATTTCTAGGCTTTGCCAAGGAATTTCCTTCAAAATCAAATAGACGGTAAGCACCCTTCTTCAAGACCTCTTTCACAATGAATGGTCTGAACCACATGGGTTTGAAATTGCCTGCCCCTAGGGGATATTTGTCTTGATCATAGACCAAGAAAATATTTCCTTTGGATAAAATCAGAGGAGGAACAGACCAGTCGTACTGACACTTGACTCATTTCTTATGAGCCTAATTGGTTGAGGATGCATCACGACTCTACTCATCGAGTTGCTCAAGATATGGTAGGTGTTCCTCAAGCGGTGAAGTGTCTGGTAGTAGTTCCACTTCCAACTTTAAAGAAGGAATCTGAAACTCAATAGGTAAGACTTCTTCCAGCCCGTATACAAGTTGAAAAGGTGAGAAACTAGTGGCAGTATTCATAGACATTCGGTAGGCCCACAACGTTGAGTACAACATCAAATGCCAATTTGACTTGGAAGAATTGATCGTCCATTGAAGAATAGTCTTGAGAGACTTATTCACAACTTCAACTTGACCATTCTCTTGCGGGTAATAAGGTTATGAATGTTCTTGCATGAGCCCAATATTTTACATTAACTCAATCATCATTTTGTTTTGGAAGTGACTGTCGTGGCCAGTGACAATCTCCTTCGAGATGTCGAACCTTGCTACTATCTTCTTAAAAATGAAAAGAGTCATTGTTCCACCATCATTGTTAAATGTTCGCATAGCCTCGACCCACTTCATGAAGTAGTCTACCACTACGATGATGTAACTATGCCCCCTAGATGAAGTTGGGTGACATGTAGTGAAATAAATCCCCCACTTGGTGAAAGCACCAACAGCAATGGAAGGTAACATGGGAGCAGGATGTGTCTGCATATTCTGACAAAATATCTGACACGCGTGGCATTTCTTGACCACCTCAACGCAATCCATGATTAATGAGGGCCAGAATTAACTAGCACATAGAATATTTTGGGTTTTTTGCAACCCAAACAAATGACTGCCACATGCTCCAGTGTGAAATTCATTCAAAACAAGCTCTACTTCTTCATGGATAAGGCATCGGTGAATAATGAAATCCATGCCTCAACGATACAAAGTGTCGTCGAGTTTAAGATAGTTTTGTGCCTGCTGGCGAATTCGTCGATGCTCATCACGGGAAGCAGAAGCAAGGCACTTCAAAGTCTGGAGATAGACTAGTATATCTCCATACCAGGGGTCTGAAGATGAAATTAGAAAAATATCTCCTTTGATAGGTGATTCTTCGGGCGTGATATCACTAGAGTCGACTGAAACTTCTGAAATAAGTTCAGCAAAGACCAACGAATTTTTGGATTTAATGGAAACAAAATCCAAGTCAAATTCCTGGAGGATTACAATCCATCTACTAATATTTCCGCCCAAGACTCATCATGTCAACAAATATTGAAAAGGGTTCACAATGGTAATGACAGTGGTCTTATGAATCAAAATGTAATGACGAAACTGTTGGACAGCATGAACTGCTGCCAAAGCAAGCTTCTCAACATGAGAATAGTTGAGTTCCGACCTAACCAGGCCTCAGCTAAGGTAATAAATAACTTTCTCCTCGTGCAGATCATCCTCTTGAACTAACATGTCGATGGTCAACTCTGCAGTAGCCAAATACAACAAGAAATCTTTGTTATAATCAGGAGGTCGAAGCAGAGGGGCAGACGTAAGGGTGTGTTTCAATGCTTCAAAAGAGCGCTTAGCGCCTTCATCCCAACAAAATGGGAATCCCTTTTTCAAGATACACATAAACCCTTTAGTGATCTTAGCATGATTCGTGACAAAATGCCAAAGAAAGTTCACTTTCCCCTGTAAGCTCGTAATATGGGGTATCGTGCACGGGGGAGGCAATTGAACTATCGCCTCAACCTTGAGAGGATCGACCATGATCCATGTTGTCGAAACAATACAACCTAAGAGATGAACTGACATCATGTAGAAACTGTGCTTGTTAGGATTCAAGTGAATCTAATAGTAGCGACATCGTTCAAAGATTATTCGAAGATGAGCAGGATGATCAGATCTCTTGTGAGAGTGTGATGCTAGATCATCAAGATATGCCATGAATATATGTCTAAGTTCGTGAAAATAAAATGACATGGCCTACTAAAAGGTGGCTCCAACATTATTCATTCCAAAAGGCATCTTACGATTTTCGAACGTGCCCTAAGGACAAATAAAAAAAAAATTATGCTCCTCCTCAAGTTTGATCTAAATCTAATTGTATCCCAAGAAACCATCCATGAATGAAAAGACCTTGTATCCTGCGCACTCATCGAAAATATGATCGATGAAGGGGGTGGGAAATTTGTCTTTCAGACAGGCCTTATTCAAATCATGGAATTCCATGCACATGTGAATCATACCTTGTTTCTTGTTAACCAGAATCGGGTTTGACACCCATTCTGTCAACTGTACGGGGTAGACAAAACCAGCTTTGAGTAGTTTTTCTACGTCTGCCTTAATTGTTGTTGCTTTTTGAGGATTCACTGGACAAAGCTTCTTTCTGACCGTCTAGGCATCAGGATAAGTCGTAATTTCATGATCGACAATTCGTGGGTCTATGCCTAGCATTTCCTCGTAAGACCAGGAAAAAATGTCACATAATTCCTTAAATAACTCAGTATAAGTTCGAATCTTTTTGGGAGAGCAATCCGCTCTGACGAAAACATTCTCCACAATGTGAGGGTTTCTGGAGATATATATTGGTACCGTTGTAGCGATACTTTCCATGTTACCCTCGGAATAAATTCCATGCGTAGCCAGAGGATTGATAGGACAATACTTATCTCCATTCACGGTCGAAACAAATTCTTCTTCATCCACTCTCCTTAACTCGAGAAGGAAGTAAGATCTATGATGAATATCATCCCAAGATCTGTCGGGACCAGTCAATGCCTCGAGAATCACCTCGTCAGAGGGAAATACCAAGTCTAAAGGATCTTGAGCGGTAAGAGAACCTTGAACCCAAATAGGCTCGATAAATGGATCTAACTCATGTGGGGGAGTCAGATCAGGGTTGGCCGAAGTTTGTTGGACAATGTTGTATGAAACCCAGGGATGATTTTAAGGATGGAAATTTATTTTAAAATGTATAAACCTTGGTGAATCTTACTAATCCTTCATATTCCAACTATAAATGTTTGGCAATATTTTTGTAAAAATATTCAAATTTTTAAGGATTTTATACAGTTTTTATAAAATTTTGGCGATTTTTTAGTTAAAATAATTGTATCCTATAGAATTTGGGCAAATCATTTTTAAAATAGCGAATCTCTTTTTTGGAAAATTAGAGGATAAAGGCATGGCCATGCCAAGATGCCTTGTCCCTTCCATCGAAGTCGATGGGGAAGGTAGATTCCACGGATCGTTAAAGTAACTCGTTCGAAATGATGACACTTGTAGAATTGCAGCCCTAGGCTAGTCGGGAACAACCAATATAAGCTTGACATCGCCAAAAGGCAGTGCATAATCAAAAGTTCCCATCAATGACGAAAACAAACCAGCACCTAAGTTGACAGTGTCGGGCTACGGACTATCAATCATCGAGACCGTGGAAGCCCTCGATGAAGGTTCGGGATGGGAGAAATACAACTGATCAATGGTCACTATCCAACCCTCATGTGGAAAACACAAGACCCAAAAAACCGTAGCAACCACTACATGCATCACATAAGTCCAACTCCTTCCTAACAATAGTTTGTAGTCTAGAGGCGCATCGACCACTTCAACTTCTACACACACAGTTTTTCCTCCCAAATACATGGGGAAAGAAGGAATGATCCCATGTGATCTAAACGACTGATCGTCAAACATCCTAAGAAACGTAGGAGACAGAGACAAACTGTGTTGGCCAATGGCCTTCCAACATGCCAATGGCATAACGCATGTCGAGGCACCCTCATCAACCACTGTATGGAAAATGTTCCAAGTAAAATATTTTGTGGTTAAAGGCACTACTATCTAAAACGCAACGTGGTAAGGAAGACAGGGTTTCAAGTCAGTTGGATCGAAAATGATCGCTCCTAGATTATAAGTTTCTACCGATCCCAAGGCGGACAAGAAAGATTTTCTCTGCGAAGGGAAACTCTGGAGGACTTCCAAAGAAGACATCGTGCAAGGGGTCTATGCCAAATCTTCTACAACGGAGTATTTATGGGCAACCCTCACGTTTGGATTATGAGAAGATTTTTTAAATGCACCTTTAGGGATGTGAGTCATAGTTTCGCCCGCCGCCTTCTCAATCTAGAAAGGAGTCGGTGGGTTTGTGGCTTCTTTTACCTTGACAGATTCTTGCATTATGTAATCTCAAGCCCTGGTCGCTATATTATCCTTGGCATTCATCATGTAAATATTTATGGTTGGGTTGTTATTGGTAGTCGCAGGGGGTCCCTGATTGCCCCCTTTCGCGCTCGAGGATGTTGAAGCTTGAGCCATGTTTTTCCCATGTGGAAATGGGTTAGTCAGCATAGAATGTTGTTGTTACGCCAATAGCTTCTGAGCTTCTATAATCCAAGGGCATAGATGATTTTGGTGGTCTTTCATGCAAAGATTACACGGATACTTCGACTTTCTCTTCTTCGTTTTTCCCCTGCCATAATTATTGGTGGCCTTTTTTTCCCCTTTAACCTTCTTGTTCCGTTGTTTCTTCTTTCTCTCAGGTTGTTAGTTGGCCTTTGGGTTCATTGAATTCACATTGTGTACATCTAACATTTGGGTAGGGGGTATAGCCAAACTCGAGGTCTGGCTAACCACAGCCTGTTGTATCAACAATTCTTGCAATTGGTTCGACAACAGGTTTGTGGACTTACCTTGCATTGAGCCTATAATACCATAGTCATGGGATCCATAATTTTACTTGGCCTTATCAAGAATATACCGCAGTGCATATAGAAAAATATCATAGAGAATGTCGGTCTGAGAGTAGATCAGTTCAAGATTTTGCGCTCTCATAATCGCCTCCTCCTCTGAAAACACTCTGGAAGTCACTACATCCTTGGATATGCAGGGCACCAAAGACTTCAGGAACCACTCAAGAAAAAAATCAAGAGGGACCTAGACCTTAATTAAGCTCTTTCAACGCCTCCATTATCGGATATGATCAAAGATGTGGTCAGCCTTGGTTTTCTCAAAGTTGGATAGAAATTCGGTGTTCGTATCGTATCTCACAGGTAACTGGAAATGGTTCAAGAATACCATCGCCAATTTGTTGAAGTAAGAGTACCTCAAGCATTCGAGCTCATTATACCATTTCGAAACACCCCCTATAAGAGTGCGTTGAAAGAGGTGCAACTAGACAGAGTCGTCCCTCGATGAGTTTGATGAGCACCATAAATGGAAATTTGTCACATGATCACCTAGATACTCGCCAGGATTGCCTTCAAATTTTGGAATATCTGAGGGAAACTTAGTCAACGTGGGGGGGCAACATGGATCATGAAAAATGGGGTCATTCAGTAATATCGACAAGTCTAGCAGATGCAGTGTTTCCAGATAGGATAGTTTAGGTTGAGTACTATTTATAGGAAAAGAGGGTCATGGAGTTTGATTGGCACCAGGTTGTGAGGAAAAGTTGGATTGTTGGTAAGGGTTCTGGTAAAAACCATGGCCTTGACCAGCATACAGAAAATGCATCTATTGGGGTATCATCGAATAAATCCCATAATTAGATGACATAGCTCTTGCAAGGATTTCTCCCTGCATTGTGTTCCAAGGATTTTGGAAGGGGGTGCCCCCAACCAATCTAACGGGCATGGGTACGGAGCCCTACCTGGGGTTCCATTGAGCATGGAAGGGGTTTCCCTCGACCAAAATCCCTTGTGATGGAACTGATCCTTGCCAAGGATTCCAAAGAAACTGTGAGGAGAAAACTCCAATCGTCATTCCCTGTGAAGGAATAGTACCCTGCACCAGGTTCTGTTTCCCAAAATCAGGGTTGCCCCCAGCTAAGACAGCAGTCGAAGAAAAAGAATTGTTCCTAAAAGTGTCAAACAAAGAGAATGACATAGATCCCATCAGTGTTGTATAAGACGAAGGTCCTAAACGACCTGCTCCAAAAAAGCTATAATTAGCATTCGGCCTGATTGATTTCTAGAAAGTACCACCGAGCGAGGGGGATGGAGGAGGTATATGACCCCCACCATAAGGGATAGCATTAAAGGGGACTGAAGCACCCTCAGTTGACCCTTTCATGGGAGCGTTTGATCTCCCTTCCCATAGACCCATGGTATGTAAGGTGGAGTAGGTAAGAACCAAGTTCGAATCAAAGTCAAGCATCCCATATGAGAATGGAGGTCCCGTTGCACATTTGAGTAAACAGAGTGGTGGTCGACATCGATAATGGTATCGCACCACTATCCGAAGTAGAGGGAGTTGAGACCAATGTGTTCTAGACTTGTGAAGGTGGGAGAGGAGTTAATATGCCCCATGTGGTAGTATCTGTAACAGGAGTATGAGGACTCTCAGATGAAGTAGCAGCATTTTCTTCGATTGTCACTTGTAGGACTAGCTAGCGCTCAGAAGGTGTCACCTCGGGAGGGATGATCTGAATCAAGATCAATGCTGACAAGTTAGTAATCAGAGGGTTGGTTGGCATAAGGGCATCTGCCTCAAGGTCATAAATGGTAAGTTCCTCCAAATTCGAATAGTCTCCTCACGGAGCAGGCTTGAGCACACTTTCATGTGGCCCGGTCGCTTCGAATGACCCTTCTTGGTTAAAACTTTGTTGTAGCGGTGGCAAAGGTGGCTCCAATGTAACTGGAGACAAGCCCTGAAGCCTTTGCAACTGGTGGATATTTTGATCTTCCACCCTGTGAAATGATCAACTGAAATAGTAAGGTTTAACTAGCGTTTAAACACCAAGAACACACTAAAAATTTCCTAAAGGTAAATCAAGAAGTCGACTATCTAGTAGGAAGGACAGTTACGCCAATCAACACTAGAGAAACTAACTAGTGCAAGTGCAACTCGAACACAGAAGAACACTTTGGGTATACTCTATGAAGTGTGATCCAAAACATACCCCAGGTACCACGGTATACCCCCGCAGTCACCCATGTAAGTCCCTAGAATATGGGCAGCTAAGTTGCTAGCTCGCAATCAATCGCCAGGAGGGTATAGTCGACAGTCGGGTGGATCGAAATGAGCAGGATAACAAGTCTGAAGTTGATCAAGGGTATCAAAATAAAATGGTATGGAATACAACAGAGGATATCGAATGGATTCGAGGTCCACGAAGCTCCATAGGAAAATGCAGTTGGTATTACTCCTAAGACAGACCCTCAATATGCGTTCCCCACTACGTTCAGTCCAGCTTTGGAGGGGTTCACTCCACTGCCTTTCCTCACTTGACCTCATGTTATCCCATGTGTTAGAGGGGGGTCCCGAACAAATTTTATGATATTGGACTTAAGCACTCCTTAACTCAAACTCCAATGTTTGATTTAACGGCCTTGAAGAGTTTCCTCTCCAACCTAATTCAAGTCCCTAACCCTAAACTAGTTTGTTGACCCTACAAACAGAAAAATTCTAGTGTATTTTAGATTAAGAATTATTTTTAAGGGCTTGATTTACTCATAAGGTATGGTGGTGAAACTAATGGTGTTATAAAGAGACAAAAAATAGGAGAAAATTAAAGCACTTGAAAGCAAAATTACTTCAAATTTAAAAACAAATATTTTGTAACTAACTCTTTGTAAACACAACTTTTCTTAACTAACTTTTCAAGATCTTTTAAAGAAAACCTAAAACCTACTTTCGCTTGACTACAATCTACTTATGTTTCAAGAAATCAAGAAGAACTTGAAAGAAAGACTCATTTTCCTTTTTGCAAATAACCAACTCTAACTACTTTACCAAACTGAAATGGAAATCTTTTTTTTGAAATTGCCTTAAAGAGAAAAATTGAAATAAATCTTTTTCTTTTTTTTAAAGCAAGTAAAAAGGCTAAAAAGAAAATTGAAACAAGACTGGAAAAGACCTTTATCCCACTGTCGATCGTAGGGATTCAATCAAGAAACCAAGAAGGCAGATCTACAACTCAACAGCTTGCTTAAAACCTTTTTAAGGGTAAACACAAAAGAAACAAATAAACAAGCAAACTGAAACCTATACCTATGCTATGGCTGTAAACAGAGACTCTGGACTGATCCAAGAAAGCCCTGAGAAGTGTGAAATTCAATCAGGAAAGAGTCAAACTCTGTTAAGGTCCTAACCTGCACATAGGTATATCAATGTATTCGGATGTAATAAAGGTCAATATTAATAAGGCCTTTCAATAAAATAGAATAAGGAGGATGTAAGAAGACCTAATAGAAGCTTCCGCTTCTAGAAGGATCTTCCTCTAAATGCTTCTCTTAATAGACATATTTAGTATAAATAAGGGTCGAGGGTATGAAAACCCTAGCTTGAAGATTATTGTAACAGAGTACTGCTCGACTGGAGGTTGCCCCCTCGAAGAGGCCTGTGAACATTGCTTTCTAAATCAAAGTGCTATTTCAGTTGTTGTTCTCATATTATTTATGTGTTATTGTGGAGATTATGCTGGTTATATTACTATTATTCTGCCATTTCTAGCATTTTATTTTTGTTCTGCTTATTTATGATATCTGGTATCTTTCAAGTGGTATCAAAGCACTTTCCTTGGCAGAAATTGTGGATATTTTTTTTTCTAGGGTAGAGACGTATTCCAGCATCTTTAAGCCACAGAGATCT
>ML822975.1:15853-40234 GCA_009831015.1 Picea engelmannii
CAATTCATTTTGTAAAGACTACTATCCAGCTGATGGTTTGTTTGAAAACTGTTGTGAGGAGTTTTCTTTGCTTCAGGAAGCCTCTGCTGGCCCTGAAGACCAGGTCCATGATGAAGCCCTTACTGTGGAGGAAAGCATCTGCTATGAAAATATAGAGGTGTTGGACGATATTCATTGTGTTATCTCTAGAATGGAAGCATCTGACATCATATCAGATGCCTCTATTCTTTTAGATGTTCATAACGATCAACATGTCTCTGGTGGAAGTTGTGAGTTTATAGAGCAAATTTGGTCCATGGTAGATGACTCACCTTGATATCGGGTTGAAGCAGATGTTCCTAGCAGCTCCGCTCATGATGACGAAGACCCTCTCTTTTTAAAAGGGGGGTTAGTTGTGGAAGAAGTTTCTTCTCTTTTCCCCCAGGGGGTTTCTCACGATATATTTTTACCTGGGATTAAAGAGAAAAGGATTATGTATGAGCAGCCAGAAGCAGCATGTCCCACTGTCCACGAAATAGAAATTTTCGATGGGATCACTGTTCTGGAGGAGGGGCATATCAATGAAGAACAACCCCTCTTTGATGTATATTATAGTGATGATGAGCAGCACGCTTATCCTACATTTGATCACTATAAACATACTGAAGAGCCATTCAGCAAGCATAATCACCCCATGGTCCCTATTTATGATGAATATGAATCGGACCTGGAGGAGAACCAACAAGAAGAGGAAAAGGAACCAGAGGAACAAATGAGAACATATTTCATTCCAGAGCCAGTCAGCGAGAAGTTACCGTCTGAGATCAGTGAGCCTATGTCAGTCGTCCACTCACTTGTGCTTGTCAAAGATATTCAACCACATGTGAGCAACTTTGTAGCAGAGGAGGCTGCATGTCACCAATTTTCTGAAATTCGCCACTCATTCTATGACCCTGTCGGTGAATACATGGAGTGGCATGTCCTTTATGCCTTGGAGCCACCCTATTCCATATCAAATTCACCCTATGAGGAGAAGTTGAAGAGTGTAGCCGTTCTGATGTCATGGTTACACTATCTGCTGGTGATCATCGACAGAAGGAAGGAGATTCTATCCATGAAGCTTCTTGAATGGCTATGGTGGAAGTTTTCTTTCACCTAGCCCATGTAAAATATTTTATTAGCATTAGGACTGTATATGAATAAGCTCCTTTGAGCATGTAGCTTTATTTTGTTGCTTTTAGTTTTCGGCTTGTATTTTCAGCAGCAGGATATTTTGAGCCTGACTCCATAGCCCAACAACAAGGCACTGAAGCTGCAGAATGAGTTCTTAGAGCATCACAGGGACGACTCTATCCCCCATGGAGCCTAATGTTAGCGATAATTATTGTCTTGGGCTCGAGAGCATTCAGGTCTTCAAGTTACATGAGAAGCACCCAAGCGTAGCATGGAAAAATCTCGTTTTATGGCTTCCAATCAAATGAGCGGGTGAAATTACGTTGTCAACGACCCAGATTCATCCATAAGAACGGATCAACGGTCATCGAGATATCGGGGCTACCAAGTTAACCGATATATAGTTTCAAAGAAAGCACCTATATTTCAAGACTAAATCTGGGTCGTCCGATCCAGTGATGCATGGCGCAAGATCTAGTCACGTCGGCATATCGGCATTCGAGAATTCGAAGGGTAAAAGTCCCTCATCATCTCACATATCAAAAACTCGCACCCCAAAACACCGATAAGCGCCTTTGAAGCTAAGCCTATGGTCCTAGCACCTGGTCATGTCAAGCGAGCTTGGTAATGGAGGACACACGACGCAATAGCTGAGCCACGAGTGGGTCCATTCGGGATTTTCACGTTGGAAGCAACGAGGTCCTCTCAGCCATCCATCCATCGATGAAACTCGAGCGCATTGGACTTAAAGGGGGGTAAAATGCAAAGGAATGGGTTAAAAACCCACTTGTCCTAAGTTCGGGATGAAAATGTGTCTGTGTTTAAATAGAAATCAGATCTGGACGACAGGGATTAGAGCACCCAGATCAACGACGCACATTGGATTCCGGAGCCCCCCCGCCTTTCTACCTTTAAGCCGAGGGGGGGGGGGGTCCAGANAGGACACATCTCTCCGACGGCTGTGATTAGAGCGTCCAGATCAACGACGCACATTGGATTCTGGAGCCCCCGCGCCTTTCTACCTTTAAGCCGAGGGGGGGGGTTCGGAATCGTGGACGCATCTCTCTGACGGCTGTGATTAGAGTGCCCAGATCAACGATGCACACTGGATTCCGGTGCCCCCTCGCCTTTCTACCTTTAAGCGGAGGGGGGGGTCTGGAATCAGGGACACATCTCTCTGACAGCTATGATTAGAGTGCTCAGATCAACAACGCACATTGTATTCCAAAGCCTTCTGTCTTTCTGCATTTAACCAACGTGGGCCCCTTTCCTGTCGTGTCATCTTTTGTACCATCCTTCCCCTTGCCATCTGTTCTCCTCCTCGTCGTGCGATGAGGCTCGCTCCCTTTAGCCCTTCCTCATCCTCCGACATCTGTCCACCTTCCCTCTTCTGGTCCATGTGGTCACTTCCCCCATCTCATCATCCACTCACCTTCCGAGCCTCCTCGTCCCCTGCCATGTGTCCCGTTCCCTTCCATGACAGCCTTTCACTACCGCACCCATCCTTAGACCCTATTATCTTCTACCACCTCATCACCTCTCATCTCACCCTCACAATTTTGACGCCATCACCTCCCTTTCCCCTTCCACGTCAAGCGTGCCAGTTCCTCCACGCCTTATCCATCAGACTGTCCAACTGTTCTAGGTGGCAGCGCGAGGGGTCTTCCACGTCCCAGAGGGAAAATTTGACCAAGGCCGTTCCCAATCCCAATGAAGCAGTTATTATTGCCGTGAAGGTGGTTGATCGTCGTCTTCTTCCATAAATAGAAGGCCAGGAAAGGACCAAGCGTACAAGCAGACTGATAGTCCTTCCTGACGGAGATTGCGCCTGTCAAACCACTGCAAGACAGTCAAGAGTCCCATTGCGTCTGTCATAAGTGCACGATCATCCAGAGTCTGCATGCGCAGACTATCAGAAGACATGCAGACACAAAGTTTTTAATGCATCTTCTCGTTTCCGCTGCTGTTGTTTTGTTTTGGCTATATGTAGGCATTTTTGCCATTTTGTAAAGGATCAATGCTAGAGCAATGTTCCCGACTGTAAAGTTTCAACAACCATTCTAGTTTCCTGGTTATGCATCTGTATCTGAGATTTCTTGTTTTATGACAAACAGTTTTCTTACTCCGTCTATGTTTTTGTCTCATACCAGAGAGTTCATGATCGAATGATTTGCATGAATTGTTGCAGTTATGTTATGATAAAGGATTTGTTGTTACATTGTTGTATTCTCTCGTCTTCTGTGTTTGAATGTAAGAGAATCTTGCGTTTGGATGCTTTCTTCTCCAGTCTGTTAGAAACCTGATGTTTATGACAGACCCTTGCACTCTTCTCATACAAGTCTTCCCCCTTGCTCACCCTTATTGCAACTCACTGTTTGAAGTTTATCTAAGACCTCATTTGCCCATGCATGCCTGGCCTAGTTTCAGGGTTGAGACGATATTGTTCTGAGTTTCCTTCCATTTGATCATCTCTTTATAAACAAATCGTGACATTAAACTGATGGGTGTCGGGCTCTGCCTCTGCAAGCAATCCAGGAGCGACTTCCGACGCTAACAATGAGTCTGCAATTTTTTACCAGGACCCACTTGGGAGAATTTTGTTGATGTCCTCAAGGATCAATACTACCATGTTGGAAACTATGATTTCTAGTACACGACATGGATAACTCTGCATCAGGAGAGAGATCATAAGGTGTTGGAGTACACCAACATATTCCATACCTTGTGAAAAAATATTGGTATTAAATCCTCTTAGTGGCACTTGGTTTTGAAGTACTACATTGGCATATATAGGTACATCCAAATAGATATGGAGTTCTTGAACATCTCCTCAATGGGATCCACTTACCGATATGCTATCAAGATCATGCAAAATTTCAAGCAAAAGAATAAGAAATATTTTTGTTATGCAAACCCATCTCAACAGAAGCCCGGTAAGGGTGGCCCTATCTCCTAGGGAAAATGATAGAGCAAGGATGGTCAATCCCAAGACAACCATCCCAAGACACCAATAAATAAGGGTAACATGAAGTTGAAAAAGGACATTGGAAAGTGGTGTGAGTTCCACAAAATCCCTTGGCACAATACCTATGAATGTTTCTCCAAACAATCACTATTAGCTGAGAAAAACTCCTCAGGGATGGATGTTGACTTAGACTCTGATTCAGAACCAGAAAAGGAAAAACATATCATTGACACATAACCCAATATCACCATCGCTACCACAAAATTGTAGCTAGAGGAACTAGAGGAGCCTGAAAAAGGGGAGCTCCTCTTCCACTCATAGATGTGGGTGAAGGGGACCCCACTCCATTTCATTGTTGACAGCAATAGCCAAAAGAACCTAATCTTAGCAGAGGTCATTAAGAGATTGAACTGACAATGGCATTGCATCCTTATCCATGCACCATGGGTTGGCTCATCCAAGGATGAGACATCCACGTCAGCTAGCAATGTCGCCTACACTACAACATCAAACCCTTCAAAGATGAGGTATTATGTGATGTTTCCACCCTTGAAGTTTGTGATTTTTTTTTTAGGAAAACCATATATGTGGAAGCGTCATGTTGTTTATGAATCTAGTCCCCATAGTGTCTTTATTACTTTGGGATATCAACTCTTCAGGGTACCGGAGGAAGTCCAAACTAATGTAGTCTCTTTGATCTACGCGAAGTAGTGCAAAGAGGTGGTCTTTTAGACCGAAGATTTGTCCTCTTTATGGTTCAGTCAGAAGGTGAACGAAAGGTCACTTCAACTACCAAAACCTCTGCATAGGGTGTTACACCTCAATATTACTCGATTCGATAAGTGTCACATGTTCCTCGCAACTGTCGCATGTTGTTCACAAGTGTCGCAAGCATCAAACAAAGCATACTGCCATGATGATGACACCAAGGAGACTCTTAGAATACCTCAGACACTTGATTTGGAGGAGGGAGAATGATTAACTAAAGTCAAGGAACTCTTACAACCTGAAAGGAGCTTTTAAACTAGGGTTTTGAAGGAGAGCGCTCCTCTACATCAGCCTTAGGAGAGTTGGCGCTCCCCTCTAAGGTCTTAGGGAGTGTTATAACAACAAATTTCCCCTCTGAAAGAGCGTTATCCATCCTTAGAGCACTGGAGCTCCCCTTGAGCCTCCTAGGGAGTGCTATAGCACCCTGATGCCCCTTTTGAGGGAGCGCTATCTAATCTGGGCAGTGGTTGGCCCGTTGAGGAGAATAAGGGGAGGATATTTCAAGTTTGGAGGGCAATTGCATTCGAATTCTTGGTTCAATCAGAAGATCGTTGATCTAAGGACGAAATTTCTCAACCTACCCTAAAGATACCTCAAGAGGTTAAGCCTCTCTTAACCTATATAAGCAGGCTCTATGATGGTGAAAAGGGGGAAGAATTGCTAGCATGAAACCTATCATCTCATAGGAAACACACAGTGAACTAAAGGAGAGTGATCAGTGAAGTTGCTATCATCCAGGTCTTGGATCTTTCGAGAAAGGGTTAGACAAAGGGGACTTGACGAAGTTGTCGCATTCACATCTACGATTGTAAGTACTACTGTCGTTGTTCTCATTAATATGACACGCTTGGCCTGTTTCTTTTTAGTTTGTGTCTGATCTTACATGAACTTATCATTGATAGATAGATCTGTTTTCAATCTAATATCAATAGAGTAGGAAGTGGTTGTACTTTGTTTATCTACAGGGCTCGTCGAGGAGCGAAAGATTGGAGCTCAACTCGGAGCGTGCAAGAACAAACGTAGATAAAAAGGTACTTATGTTCTCCTTCCTCCTCATGCATTAGTTTGTATAGATATGAAAGGAAGTCAGTGTCCACGTTAAGCACTTTCTATCTTAGAGTTAAGGGTCTAGCTCTTTGAGGCAATCTACCTGTCCGCAGGGAGATTTTCCTACAACAGAAACTGGTGACTCCACTGGGGAGTCCTCAAATCGAAACATTTTGTTTTGATTTCTCCTCATAGACCTTGTCTCACACCTTGATTGTTCTCAGACCTGGTTCACCCCTTTTTGATTGATTTCATGAGCTGATTGACTCCCTACCCCATTACACTCAGCTTGATTGACGAGACTGGATTGCAATTTTTGGATTTTTTGACATTTTAAGAGCGTTTTTGAACCTGGCGCCCCTGTAGCTATGTTAACAGAGTGCCAACGCTCCCTGAGTGCCTTACACAGAGTGCTATAATGCTCCTTTCCCTTTACAACAAAGCGCCAACCCTCTTTTGGCCAAAAAACTCTCCAGAATTGCTCTTTTCATAGTTTTACCTCTGTGTTTCACTTGCTGAGTCTCCCTGTGAATCAATGCTTGTTCCTTTTCAAATTTGACATCTTTCTTTTTGAAGAACAAACACCTTACTGTTTATATTTTGTAGCTTTCTTCATTGTCATTGAGTTTTTCTGCTGATTGGGAGTTCACAACCAATGCATTTTTGTTCTCTCCTTTTTGACTGAGCAAGAAACTCTCGTGAAGGACATCAGAAGCCTACAAATATTTTCATTTGGTCTTAGTTAAGGTCATTGTTCTTCGACATTTCTTTTGGTTTGAAGTTCTTCATTTTTCTTGGATTTTTTCTTTTCTTTCGCTTCTTGTTTTGATCACAACGAGAGGGTGTATTTTTTGTACGAAACCTACTTGTGTTGGTCTTATTTTCATTGATCCAAAAAGATAATTAGCAAGACGAGCATTGTTTTAAATTGATCGTTGTTCACATACAAACAATAAAGAGACATATTCGTGATTGATTTTGCATATTAGAAGGTATTTCAAAAGTTTTAGCACCACATCGGATTTGATTGAAGAAAATTTGTTTGAAGACATTCCCTATCAATGCTTGTTAGTGAAAAGAACTCTCTCTCTCTCCCTTAGATAGATGTTCATCGAAAAGAAATGACTGCTTATCATCTTTGATGCATTTGTTGGGACTGATTCATAATTCCATCTGTTTCACTTCCATGCACCCCTTTTGAGTAAAGAACAACTATAAAATGAATGCTAATTAAAACTTATTTAGAACATTTTCTTTTCTAGGACCCTCCACCAATAGTAGACTAGGACTAGTACTTTGGATTAGGCTGTGAGCATAACTCTCCAAAGTTTCCAAAACAAAAATTAGCATCCTGAGTTAGGGAGAGTCAAATCCAATTGTCGTATAAGTCTGCCTCGGATCCCCCTCTCACACAGGGGTTACGCACGAGGTCGCATTTGGGAGAGCTACGGAGATTATCCCTCTATGGTTTGACTGATTGTAGTGGTCATATCGTATTATGGGGATCTCTTAAAGGTAAATCCACAATTACTGCATGGAATCCTTTCAAGTTGATTTCGGGCTAGATACCTTGCCCGTACGTTTGGATCTGACTGTCGACTGTACCCGCCCAGGGGCTGACTGCGAATTGGTAACCTTAGTGGCCGCAATCTTTAGGGTCTTACACAATGTGACAGTGAAGGGAATTCTCACTGTACCTGGAGCAGACATTGGTCAAACTCACTTGGGCTCCTTGGAGGGTAAATCCACAATTACTGCATGGAATCTTGCACCAAGGCGTAAGTCCATTAAGCAGGTTTCCATTGTAACTATTCCACCATATCCCCGCCCCTTCTTGACTTGGTCACACGACATTGGATTTCATCACCAACTAGTACGGTCATCGAGAGAAGGTCATGTTTGCTTGGTTGTGATTCTTAGATTCCATCAGTGTATGCTGTTTATTTTCGTTAGTTGGCCATAGATCTTTTCTGCTGACTTTTTTTCGCCAACATCGACCCTCCACGCCATTCGCGGAGGCTACAAGGACTTCCTCCAGAAAATATAGAAGGGAATAGCCCTTTACCCCCTCATTCTATGGAGGAATCTCCTCAACAGAGTGTGGTTCAAGACACTACAACTTCCCAAGAAGAAGTTCCCACTCGTTTAGAGAATTTTCGAATTGTTTCAGAGTCTCCGGAAGCTTTCCGCATTCCAGAGGGATATGAACGACGTGTCCTCCAACTGAATTCAGTTGGTGAATTTTCCGTCGTCAATCCTTCTGACATTCCAACTGGGTCTCGTTCAAACCCTTTAGCCGATGACCCCTTTTGGATCGCAGACATTGTTCGAAGTCCGCCGCGCATGGTGTGGGATTTTTATGGAACAGGGATAGGTGCTGACGCACCTATCACTTACACCGTACCCTTAAATCATTTTACCGGTACTACCGTTTTTACGACCACACCATCCATTGGTCCAAACACATCGTCCGTTGACCCAAGGTCTACTTTTTCTCTCCAGACGACCCATTCTACAATGGTCCCTCACATTCTGACTATTCCCACCGGTAATGCGGTGGTTAGCCAAGATGCTATTGGCACACCAGTAACACCAAGACCTACATCATCACTCCCTTTTGGGTATAGAGCGTTAAATTTTACCACTGCCACTACTACCCAAGTTATGCCGGGAAATTTGATACTTATCCAACAACCCGGAGGGACCATTCTTGGTGGTCTTAATCCATTCAGTGGTACCGGTCAGTCATTTATATCTAGTTCTCAAATTTCGAGAACTCTACCTCAAGCTGGGGGGCATCCTCCCACCAGAGGACAAATTCCATTTGGGGGGCACCCTCATGCTGGGGGGTAGCCTCAATCTGGATCCTACCATCAACCATATGGACAAAATGTGTCTGCCACACCTAATCCGTGGAATATCCCTTTTCTAGGAAACCCACAGTTCTCGGTAGGACATAATTCTCAAGCTCCACAACAACCCCCTTATGGAAAAACACCAAATCCAACTTATAATCCTCAAAACCCATACGGTTATCCTCCGCTCGCACATGTTTCTCAAAACACCTCAAATCCTGTGTACCCTGGTCAACACCAACCTCATACGAGAGGGCCCACTAGTTACAATTATCCGCATAACCCAGTGTATGGCCCTACTGGTGTCCCCATGCCACACCAGTATTACCCACAGGTTAACCGACAACTACCTTTTCTAGCGACCCTAGACCTTCCTGACTTGTCTCGGTTAATGAATGATCCCATTTTTCATTCTCCGGCTTGGCCATCTATTCCAGCTAAACTTCCTTCTGATATCCCAAAATTCGATGGAAAGTCCGGAAAAGACCCAAACAACCACGTGATGAATTTCCATTTGTGGTGTTCATCCAACTCCCTCATGGACGATTCTATACGTTTGCGCCTTTTCAACGAATGCTTATAGGTTCCGCAGCAAAATGGTATATTGAACTACCACGTGCCTCTTTTCACGATTTCAACTCCCTCGCCATGTCCTTCCTCACACACTTCCAACTACCCATTCGATACGAGATAGGTACTGAACTATTGACCTCCCTTCGTCATACAACCTCTGTACATATCTCCGATCATATTCATGAATGGAGACGACGACGAAGGCTAATCAAAGCGTTCATTCCTGACCAATTATTAGGGGAATGGTTCACTAAATCATTGTTACCCCAGATCGCTCGTGATGTTTCCATGGGTGGTGTAGTCACCGAGGAAGAAGTTGTTGCTCGGGCTCAGTACTTAGACTTGGTTTATTCACAGTCTGGTACTCTGTACGAGTTGATACTGAATGCTACCTGTGCCACTAATGATCCATCCAAACCATCGTCTACCTCGCACGCGGATGGAGTTATTGGCTCCGTCAAAACCAAATCTACTTCCCAGTCGACTGGAACAACTCAGCGACCCGCTTCAACGACTGCTCCCAGTTCGACTGCACCCTCTTCTACCCCCCCTCAAAATCAGGTCTCTGAGGTGAATGCGGTCCAATTGACCCCTTCACAACAACTTGGGGGCAAGAAGAAAGCGAGAAATAAACCAAATAAAAACAATAACAACGAACAACCAAAAAATCAACCGCAAACCCCTGCTGCTGGAAAACAACCATAACGAAAACCGAAATTCCCATGTCTCATTTGTGGTGAGGATCACTACACTCGAGACTCTCCACATCGTGATGAAGTGGCCAAAATTTTTAAGGGAAATTCACAACCCTCATCCTTTTCCACAACAACAATATTTGGTTGCTCAAACCCCCACTACAGGGGGCAGTTCCAACCAATCCCATGATGAGGCCTTGACAAGCGCCCACATTTACATGTTTAATGGGATTGATCTGACCACTCTCACTGCGACATATGACATGCCAGTTAAACCTGATAAGATGAAGACTACTAATGGTTCCGTACCGGACCCATTACCATATTCCGTTAGTCCTCCATATGCTAACCCTCCATCCGGGCCACTTCAGATTGAGAAACCTTCGTTTGACTCCATTTTACGCCCTCCTAAGAGAACTATTCGGAAATCTACCTTCAATTCTAATTCACGAGCTGCCAAAAACTACAACATTATAGAAGATTTGGCTCAAGTACCGTGTGCTATGTCTGCTTTGGAAGTTCTACAACAATGTCCCAGTCAACGTAGAACGCTCTTAGATGCTATCGGTGCTTTCAACCCTGATTCATCTAATAACCTCACATTTAATATGGATGATCATCAACCACGACTCTCCCACCAGCTATCTTTTCAAATCGATGTTGTTGTTCACAGTCAACAGATCCATCGAACTATCTTGGATGAGGGAGCCTCTACTTGTGTCATGTCTTTAGCTTGTTGAAAATGCTTAAAATCATCTGCCCTTAACAAATCCCCTACGATGTTACATGCTTTATATGGACGAGGTTTTCATCCTCACAGACTGTTACAATCCTTAGCCATTTAGTTGGGTGGAAAAACTGTTACCATTGATGTCGAGGTGGTCGATGCCCCCCTCGATTACAACCTATTACTTGGAAGAAGTTGGTTCTATGCTGTGACTGTCGTCGCCTCGTCGGTGTTTTGATGTGTACAATTCCCCCATCAAGGAAAAAATTTCACTATCGATCAACTCGATTTCTGTACATCCAACGCTCGTGTCCCTGTCACCGACAACATTCCTTTTTTGGGAGACCACCTAGTTACGTATGAAAGCGTTGGTGTTGGCTTGTTGAAATATTCTAGCCTTATGGGTACTTTCCCTACACCACTTCCACCCACCGCGCATCATATTGCCACCGTCAATATGATCTCGACTATGCCTTATCAATCCTTGGAATCATCTGATCCTTGGGTTGTACCTAGTCCTATGGAATTCGATGTGCTCGGTGACACTATGCCACTTAGCCTAGTCGAGGCCGCATATGTAGCTATTCAATCTGCCTCTCCCTCTCCAGACAACCCACATTTATTGGCACCTGATGCCTACTCGATGCCTTCATGGTTGGATTCCCTATCGTCTGCAATCGATTGCATTTCCCAAATTTTCCCTTCTGACGAATCTATTATGGAAATGCTTAGTATTGACGACCTACCTTGGGATGATAACCATCATCGATCATCTTTTCTTCCGCCTTTGGAAGAAATCCACCAAGACATACACTCTGTCTTCCCTCCCAATGTTACCGATGCTCCGCAATCTCCCATCCTCACACAAGATACTCTCTCTGAGAGGAATATGGGTAACATCTCTACCACGATCGTTATTGATATTTCGATCAAAGAATGTGTCGTAGAAAACATTAACCTTGGTGATAATTGCACACCCGAAGAAGTGGTCTCTTACACCGCTTTGTTTAAAGAATTTTGCGATGTCTTCGCTTGGAGCTACGAGGAAATGCCAGGGATCGACCCTTCGATCGTCGTGCACGAAATCAAGACTTACCCTGGCATGAAACGTATTTGACAAAAGATTCATCCTGTTCATCCCAAGAAAATCGCAGCTATAAAGGCAGAAGTTGAGAAACTTCTAAAATCTGGCTTTATCTATCCTATCCCTTTGACAGAATGGGTCTCCAACCTTGTTCCGGTTGCCAAAAAACAAGGACCCATCCGTGTTTGTGTTGACTATCGGGACCTCAACAAAGCTTGTCCAAAGGACAACTACCCTACACCCTTCATCGACCAAATCATCGATAATTGTGCTGGGAGAGTAATCTTCTCTTTCATGGATGGCTTCTCTGGGTATAACCAGATTGAAATCTTACCTGCTGATCAACATAAGACAACCTTTATCTGTCCATGGGGAAATTTCACCTATCGAAAGCTACCTTTTGGTCTCAAAAACGTTGGTGCTACTTTCCAGCGGGCCATGTCGTACGCTTTCCATGATATCAAGCATCTCGCAGAGCCTTACCTCAACGACTTACCTGCCCACTCATCCAATCGATCTGATCACGTTGATCACTTACGGGCTATTTTTTTTCGATGTCGGTTCTATCGTATTCGCTTGAACCCACATAAGTGTATTTTTTCTATCGAATCCGGTCGCCTCCTCGGTTTCATTGTCTCTAAAGATGGGATTAGGGTGGATCCCTTAAATATTAAGGCCATTCTAGCCTTACCCCCACCTACCAATTTAACCCAACTCCAAAGTTTGCAAGGGAAAGCAGACTTCCTTCGCCGTTTCATTTGCAACTACGTTGAGATAACTAAAGGATTCATGTGGTTACTGCAGAAAAACACCCCTTTCATCTAGAATGACACCGCTCAATGGTCATTTGATTCTCTCAAGCATGCCTTGACCTACGCACCTTTGTTACATCCCTCAGAGTATACAAAGGACTACATCATTTAATTAGCCGCCTCCACTTCCACTATCGCGATGGTGTTAGTTCAGGAGGACCCCAACGGTGAGGAACATGTGATCTATTACCTGAGCAAGAGTCTATCTGGACCCAAACTCCAATATTCACATGTAGAGAAACTAGCTCTGGCAGCCGTCATTGTTGTCCAAAGATTCCGCCATTACATCGTATTATGCACCACCACGGTGATTGCGGACTCCAACCCCATGTACCATGTCTTAACACGTCAAGTACTTGGGGGAAAATATTCTAAATGGATCGTCATCCTTCAGGAATTCGATCTTGAATTTACAAAGTCCAAAGCCAAAAGGTCCCTCGTGTTTGCATAGCTTATCTGTGCTCTCCCTCGTGCCGATGAAGACATCGAACCTACAGATTATCTCCCCAATGAATCTCTTTTCCTCATCAACACCTCTGATCCTTGGTATGGAGACTGTTAGCAACATTTCTTTTCCTAGGCACAAGAGTATTCGGGTCTGCAAGTTGTACGAGGAGCGCCCAAGAACAGCATGGAAAAATCTCATTTCAAGCTTCCAGCCAGTAAGCGAGTGAAATTATATTGACAACGGTCCAGATCCTTTCATAAGAGAAGATCGGTGGTCAGCGGGAAATCATGGATAGTAGAGTTGCGCCGAGATTAGCGCAGATAGATCGCGCCAATATTGTATGTAGGGAAGAATAACAGTCGTCCATCCAAGGGACGCGTGGCGCGAGATCCAGTCGCGTTGGCTTTTCGACAGTCGCAAGTTCAAGGGGTGAAGGTTTTATGTCGTTGTACATTTCGAAACCCCGAACCCTGAAGCGCTGATGGTGCCCAAAGTCGGGCCCGCAGTATCAAGGGGCAGTCTTAGCCATCCATCTGAAGTAGACACCTGGTACACGATTAGTCTCCCCGCCTTTTCGCCCATCGTGGCTTCGAAGCGCAAGTAGCAGCTCCCTCATATCCCTGATGCACGAAGTAATGAGAGCGTCTAGGACCTAGGACCCACAGCAGCGTCGGGATAGTTTAGGACGATCAGATTTGGAGGATGCGTGGTGCCCAATTGAGTCGTCTCAGCGTTTCACCCATTGCAACTATGATAAGAAAGGATCAGCTCCTTCCTATTCACGAATGCCAAAAGCCCCTATGGAAATAAAAGCAGGGTCATGATCCGTGGTCATTTGGGAAACAAAAGAGCTAAGCAAAAGGGGCCAAAAGTGTTGAGTCCAGTCGCCGAAAGGATCATCGCAATTTCCAAATGCCAGCAGATATGATTTCTCTCCCGGTTTCCGCTTGGAGTAAATGAATGCAAAAACAGATGGTTGAAACCTCCTTTCATTCATTGAATATGAGATATGGAGGGGTTGGCAAGCGGTCTGTTCGAAGGAGTTATGTGTACTGATTATCCAAAGAAGCCTTGCTGAAGTCCTCGATTAGACAGAGAAGTCTACACACGCCATTTTGGCCTTTAATGTTTCGGCTACCTCCCCTACAAAGGCCATGTGAAGTTAAGGTAGCATCTATCATAGGCACACGATCATCCTGAGTCTGCATGGGAAGACTATCAAAGGACATGTAGACGCAATGTTTTTAATGCAACGTCTTGTTTTTTCTATTGTTGTTGTTTTGGAGTATATGTAGGTGTTTTCGCCATTTTTGTAAGGATCGATGGTAGAGCGCAACTCCCGATTGTAAAGTTTTAGCATACATTCTAGCTTTCTGGTCATGCAACTGTATATGAGATTTCTTATTTTATAACAGACAGTCTTCTTATTCCATCTAAGTTTTCATCTTATACTAAGAGAGTTCGTGATCGACTGATTCACACGAATTATGGCAATTCTGTTGTGATAAAGGATTTATTGTGGCATTATTGTTTTCTCTGGTTTTCTTCGTTTGAACGTAGGAAGATCTTGCATTTAGATGTCTTCTTCCACAGTCTGTTAGGAACCTGATGTTTATGACAGACCTTTTCATCTCTTTGATACAAGTATTCCCCCTACTCACTCTTACTACAACTCATTGTATGAAGTTACCTAAGACCTCACTTGCCCATGCATGTCTGGCCTAGTTTCGGAGTTAAGACCACATCGTTTGAGTTAACCCCCATCTGATCACACCATTAAACAAATCGTGACATAAAATGATGGGCGTCGGGCTCTGATCCTGCTGCAATCAAGGAGTGACTTCCGTCACCAACATTTCTGGCGCCGTTGCTGGGGACAAAGTTGAAGATTTTCCCTGGGAAGAATGACATTGAACCTCTGATTCTGAAGGTGCATCAGTCATCAGAGCCCTTAAATATTTCTATTGTGCACCTAGCGACTCCACTGTGGTGACTCCATTGTTTCCACATCACTATTTCAGCTGTGACTACTGTTAGCACACCTGAAAGCTGACCCTAAGGAGCTTTCTCGAAAAGGTTTCAGTGGCTTCTTTCTCAGCCTGAGAAGCTTCCTGGGGTAACAACAACGTTAAGATTTGGCCTTTGATGGTGAACAAGGACCAGGCACATTTGAAGCTGCGCATCTTTCACCTGGCGACTCCATGATTCGAGGATCGATTGGCGACTCCACTGTTTTGATATGGAGAAAATTTTGGCTCAAAGGTTTTCTTTCTGTGACTTTTCCCATATAGTTGGGTTTCCTAATGCACTTCCTGATAGAGACCAATGGGAAGAATTCCTCCCTGAATTTCATGCAACAAGTTGGGAGGAACCAACTGAGAATTTACTGGAATTCCATGAGGCTATTCACCGACACAATATCACGCATGAGGATGTCCGGATTAAGCTCTTCAGGTATTCATTGAAGGGAGTTTCTCTTGAGTGGTGTCGATCTCTTCCCGCTGCAAGCATCCGTTCTTTAAAAGGTTTTCATACGACTTTCAATTCATTTTGTAAAGACTACTATCTAGCTGATTGTTTGTTTGAAAACTATTGTGAGGAGTTTTCTTCGCTTCATGAAGCCTTTGCTGGCCCTGAAGACCAGGTCCATGATGAAGATTTTACTATGGAGGAAAGCATTTGCCAGGAAAATATGGAGGTGTTGAATGATATTAATTGTGTTAGCCCTAGAACGAAAGAATTTGACATCATATCAGATGCCTATATTCCTTTAGATGTTCATAATGATCAACATGCCTCTTGTGGAAATTGTGAGTTTATAGAGCAAATGTGGTCCATGGTAGATGACTCACCTAGATATCAGGTTGAAGTAGATGTTCCTAGCAGCTCTGCTCATGATGACGACGACCCTCTCTTTTTAAAAGAGGGGTTAGTTGTGGAAGAGGATTCTTCTCTTTTCCCCCAGGGGGTTTCTCACGATATATTTTTACCTGGGATTAAAGAGAAAAGGATTATGTATGGGTAGCCAAAAGCAGCAGGTCCCACTATCCCTAAAACGGAAATTTTTGACGGGATCACTATTCTGGAGGAGGGTCATATCAATGAAGGACAACCCCTTTTTGATGTATATTATAGTGATGATGAGAAACAAGCTTATCCTAGATTTGATCACTATAAATATACTGAAGAGCCAATCAGCAAGCAGAACCACCCGATGGCCCCTATTTATGATGAATACGAATCTAACCCTGGGGAGAGCCAAGAAGAGGAAAAGGAACCAGAGGAACAACTGAACACATAATTCATTCCAGAGCCAGTCAGCGAGCAGATAACACCTGAGATTAGTGAGCCCGCGTCAGTTGTCCACTCACCTGTGCTTATCAAAGATATTCAACCACATGTGAGCAACTCTGTAGAAGAGGAGGCTCCCTGTCACCAATTTTCCGAAATTCGCCACTCATTCTATGACCCTGTCAGCAAATACATGGAATGGCATATCCTTTATGCCTTGGAGCCTCCCTATTCCATATCAACTTCACCCTGTGAGGAGAAGTGGAAGAGTGCAGTCGTTCTGCCGTCACGGTTACACTATCTGCTAGTGATCATTGACAGAAGGAAGGAGCTTCTATCCAGGAAGCTGCTTGAATGGCTATGGCGGAATTTTTCTTTCACCTAGCTCATGTAAAATATTTTATTAGCATTAGGACTGTATATAAATAAGCTCCTTTGAGAATGTAGCTTTATTTTGTTACTTTTATTTTTCGGCCTGTATTTTCAGCAGCGGGATGTTTTGAGCATGACTCCATAGCCCAACAACAAGGCACTGAAGTTGCAGAATGAGTTCTTAGAGAATCACAGGGACAACTCTATCCCCCATGGAGCCTAATGTTAGCGACATTTCTTGTCCTAGGCATAAGAGTATTCGGGTCTGCAAGTTGTACGAGGAGCGCCCAAGCGCAGCATGGAAATATCTCGTTTCAAGCTTCCAGCTAGTAAGTGAGCAAAATTATATTGATGATGGTCCAGATCCTTTCATAAGAGCAGATCGGTGGTCAGCAGGAAATCGCGGATAGTAGAGTTGCACCGATATTAGCGTAGATAGATCTCACCCATATTGTATGTAGGGAAGAATAACAATCGTCCATCCGAGGGACGCATGGCGCGAGATCCAGTCGCGTCAGTTTTTCGGCAGTCGCGAGTTCAAGGGGTGAAGGTTTTATGTCGTTTTACATTTCGAAACCCCGAACCCCAAAGCGCCGATGGCGCCCAAAGTCAGGCCCGCAGTATCAAGGGGCAGTCTCAGCCATCCATATGAAGCGGACACCTGGCACGCGATTAGTCTCCCCGCCTTTTCGCCCATCGTAGCTTCGAAGCACAAGTAGCAGCTCCCTCATATCCCCGATGCACGAAGTAACGAGAGAGTCCAGGATCTGGGGCCCACAAAAACGTCGGGAGAGTTTAGGACCATCATATTTGGAGGACACATGGTGCCCAATTGAGCCGTCTCGGCGTTTCTCCCATCGCAACTATGATAAGCAAGGATCAGCTCCTTCCTATTCGCGAACGCCGAAAGCCCCTATGGAAATAAAAGCAGGGTCACGGTTCGTGGTCATTTGGGAAACAAAAGAGATAAGAAAAGGGGGCCAAAAGCGTTGAGTCCAGTCACCGAAAGGATCATCGCAATTTCCAGATGCCAGCAGATACGATTTCACTCCCAGTTTCCACTTGGAGTAAATGAATGCAAAAACGGATGGTTGAAACCTCCTTTCATTCATTGAATATGAGATATGGAGGGTCTGGCAAGCAGTCTATTCGAAGGAGTTCTGTGTACTGATTATCCAAAGAAGCCATGCCGAAGTCCTCGATTAGATAGATAAGTCTGCACACACCATTTTTTCCTTTAATGTTTTGGCTACCTCCCCTTTAAAGGCCATGCGAAGTTAAGGTAGCGTCTGTCATAGGCGCACGATCATCCTGAGTCTACATGGGCAGACTATCAGAAGACATGCAGATGCAATGTTTTTAATGCAGCGTCTTGTTTTTGTTGTTGTTGTTGTTTTGGAGTATATGTAGGCATTTTCGCCATTTTTGTAAGGATCGATGGTAGAGCGCAACTCCCGATTGTAAATTTTTAGCAGACATTCTAGCTTTCTAGTCATGCAGCTGTATATGAGATTTCTTATTTTATAACAAACAGTCTTCTTATTCCATCTAAGTTTTCATCTTATACTAAGAGAGTTCATGATCAACTGATTCACACGAATTATGGCAATTCTGTTGTGATAAAGGATTTATTGTGGCATTATTGTTTTCTCTGGTTTTCTGCGTTTGAACATAGGAAGATCTTGCATTTAGATGTCTTCTTCCACAATCTTTTAGGAACCTGATGTTTATGACAGACCTTTGCATCTCTCTGATACAAGTCTTCCCCCTACTCACTCTTACTACAACTCACTATTTGAAGTTACCTAAGACCTCACTTGCCCATGCATGCCTGGCCTAGTTTCGGAGTTAAGACCACATTGTTTGAGTTAACCCCCATCTAATCACCCCATTAAAAAAATCGTGACATAAACTGATGGGCGTCAGGCTCTTCTCCTGCTGCAATCAAGGAGTGACTTCCATCACAAACAGAGACATCCTCCTTTACCTCCAAACCCAATGCTTTCAGCCTAACATTTCCCGTGAAGAGCCTCGACGTATTCGCCACCATTCTCGTCGTTATCTTATTGTCAGTGACACCTTGTATCGCCATGGTATTGAAACTATCCTTCGACGATGTCTGATTCATGAGGAGGCTGAACGCGTTTTGAATGATTGTCACCTTGGCACCTGTGGCGGTCACCTTTCTGGGATGGCCACAACCCAAAATATCCTACGTGTCGGCTACTTTTGGCCCTCGATTTTCAAAGATTGTATTGAGGCAGTCAAAAAATGCCCACCCTGCCAAGTCTTTAACATGAAGGCATGCACCCACCCTACTACGCTGCACCCCATTATCACCATCGACCCCTTCGCCAAGTGGGGTATCGATTTCATGCAATGTAATCCTACCTCAGCCGGGGGGCACGGTTATATAATCGTCGCCGTCGACTACTTTACCAAATGGGCTGAGGCTATGCCTACCTTTCTGAACAATGGTTGTACCACAGCTCTGTTTCTTTTCAACCATATCATAACTCGTTTTGGTGTACCACGAGCCATCGTCACTGATCACGGTGCACACTTCAAGAACTAGATGATGAGTGAATTGCATGTAAAATTGGGTTTTCTCCATGAAGACTCATCCCCTTACTATCCTCAGGCCAATGGACAAGCTGAGGCCATCAAAAAAGTCCTAAAAACCATGATTCAACACATGGTAGGGGAAAACAAGACATCATGGCATATACAACTTTTCTCTGCTCTCTGGGCTTATCGCACTTCTGTGAAAACCACAATTGGATTTACTCCTTTCTAGTTGGTGTATGGCATCGAAGCCGTTCTACCAATCGAGTGTGAAATTCCATCTCTGAAACTTAAAGTACAACTCCTACCCCGTACTTCTGCCGAAGAAGAACGTTTCTTATATCTATCCAAACTGGATGAAACACATCGTGATGCCGCTCTCGTTAACAAGGCACATCAGAAACGAATTAAAAATCAATACGACAAATCTGTCCATCCGCAGACTTTTCTAGAAGGAGACTTAGTCCTCGTCTATGACCAAGCTCACGACAAATTGGGGATAGGTAAGTTAGAACCTCTGTGGCATGGCCCTTACATCGTGAAACATGTTCTACACAGAGGCACCTACGAATTAGTAGATTATGATGGAATTTCCCTAGGAGAGCCCCAGAATGGGCTTTACCTTAAAAAGTACTATGCCTAGATTACCCAGCATGTGTACTTTGTACATTATTGTATTTTAGTTTGGTGTGTCTATTTCTTTCACATGCTCGAGTATTTATCTTTGCCACTCATGACTGTGCTTGTGTTTTCATGCACAGATGGAGTCTTCCTTTCCTATCTTTTTCAGGTTTGTGGATGGCGCTTGTTGACATACCTGGAACATTGCTTCAGCAACATGGGTCATTTACCAATTTGACGAGGTGGTGAGTTCAGGAGGTATTTGCTTAGGACCAGCGACCAATAATATGGCAGAATATCATGCTGTCATCGGACTTTTGACCCAAGCCTCCTCCCTCGGTATCTCTCGTATCATTGTTTACTTAGACTCCCAACTCGTGGTCTATCAACTTAACCGTATCTACGCTATTCGTAATCCTATCCTGCTACGTCTCCACCTGCAAGTTCGTCGTCTTGAACGAATGTTTGATTACATTGAATATATACACATTCCAAGAGAACTCAATAGTGTTTTGGATTCGTTAGCTAATTACATCATGGATCGGTATCTCGCCCATATATAAGATTTAAGGAAAGCAAAATTGTACATCACATGTAAATTAAAACACATCACAAACATCATCATGTACAAATCATTTGGCACTGTAAAAACTCGGAACTGTATATATATATATATATATATATATATATATATATATATAACGTGACTGAAATGTTTTGATTACATCAAAAAGTATGTAGAAGAGCAAAATGTTGGGTCTTTACACCCATACAACATCGCCTGACAAGGCATACAAAAATACGATCACCAGAGAGACTCTAATCTCTTTGCACTACATTATGCTGGGAGTAACATATCACTGCGCGCACTACGCGTCTCGGTAGAGAATTGATATTCTCTGGCACTCCCATAGTGTGCCTCTGCAGATGTAAAGGCACTTCTCCCCTCCGTAGAGGAGGATTTCCCATCATGAGGCCTTGGAGGTTTCTTTCAACCTCCCAGAGACCTATCACTAGTACTCCCAGATCTGCTACAATTGAAGCACCCCCACGATGTCCTGGTATCGGTATATCGGCCGGGCGCACTGCTCCCTTGTCTGCATGTTGAAAACAATACATCTTTAAAAAAAAATCTTCTACATACCCAAAAAAATACATATACATTAAAAACTTAAAAAACAAAAACTAGACAAGGTATTGCTCAGTCTCTTACCTGACGCATCCCAATCTTCCCTCGTGGGTAGAATCAAATCCATGCTCCCACGAAAATCCAGCTCAACATATGGGAAGTCTTCTATCCATAGATACTGTTGTCTCAACCAGGCAAAGAAATCGTCGGTCAAATGGAACTTTGACTTCGCTACTAGCCTCGGAGATAGACTAGTCCACCTCTCCATCCGTGGTTTGTCCACTGGTCGCACTGCCAGTTCTATCTGAGGCTGCATCAGGGGGATGTGCTCTAAGAAAAATGAGACCAGAAAAGAGCCGTAACCGAACTGTTTTTGTCCCATCCTGCACCGTGAAACCTGCTCCTTCACATTCCGAAGGAACCCTGCACTCCAGTTGAATAGTGTTGGTTCCAAGCACTGTACGCCATAAGCCACCTGCGATATTGACGCCAGATGTGCTCTAGTACTTCCCGTCACATTTTTGATGGCAAACAAAATGGACCAGAGGGGTAGCTCTTGGATATCCTTGATAGGGATTCTACCCCCTACCAGTCTTGCCCCTGGGATGCAGTGATGTGCCAGATACACGCCCACTTTCTCAGGTAGCGCCCTCTGTCCGGAATAAGATATGGGAACCCCTCTTTTCAAGAGGCCAGTCAAGAAATACATGTCTTCCAACTCGATGGTTAGAAGTTGTGTGCCAATCTAGAATCCTTGATCCACGACATCCCATAAGCCGATCATGTGTTCAATCAATAAAATCTCCTTCTTCATTTTCTGAAATTTGAAGAATTTTAGTAAGCCACAATCTCTCAATGCGGTCCGCGTGCGAGGACTCCACAAGGAAGCCAAGTCATCAATCTTATGCTCTCGTTCTTTCCACTCAATCATGGTCGCTGAAATCACCTACAAAATAAAAAAATAAAGAATTTCATTATTTCAATATTTTGGCAATTTTCGACAATCTCTTAAAACAATTTAAAAACATGGAATCTAATTCCCCCATTCTTTAAAAATACCACTCTCTCTTTTATAATCATCACGCCCTCTCTTTTCCATCCAATATCCATCACACAATAATAAAACGTTTTTAAAATGAAAACAATTTCCCTTATGGTTGCGTGGGCATATGAGAGAATTTCTCATGGGTTCTTTGACAAGAACGACCCATCCACTTAGGTATCAAGGCATTGGCATGATGGATATCACTTTCTAAAACGTTTTTTCACAAAGAATGTCTTACTCCCATCACTTTTAAAAGAGGCTGATTTGATCTTTTTGGGGCAACATAGGGCTTCATTTTTTAAATTAAATGTTGCTATGAAAATGAGTATTAAACCATGTGTTTGAAAGAAGGGGAGATGAATATCTACCTGGTCCAAACGGTGAGAGAAACGGTCAACCGTAGATCCAGTATCAAGTGAAACAAGATCCACCTCCAAAATGAGAATCTCCACTACTACAAATCCTTGTGCAAAATGAAATGGTAAATGGAATTTTCATTGTATTACTATTTATAAATTTCCATTTTTTATAAGGTATAGTCATTTATGGGTTTATCTAACAATATAATGGCTTCAATAAACCTCTGGATTATAGTTTTGACATTGCAGGTTTCCTGGAAGTTCTGATCGATTATTTACCTTGTCGCACTCATGAGCATAGTCTTGGTTCGTTCTCAAGATCGAAAATATGAGAACGCACCGGGTAGACTTTTATCTCTTTTTCGGACCTGTATGGACACACGAAAAAGGAACCCCCCTGGAGTCATCTTTAAACTCTTTTCAGACTCTCTAAATATGAAAATATTGTCGAGTGACCTTGCTTCCTTTCACACTCATTAAAAGGTTCGAAAGGGCGTCTTTCGAGCGATAGTTTATCTCTTTTTCGGTCTCGTTAGAATACTGTACGAAAAAGGAACTGAGAGAGTTCTCTTTTAAGTGTTTTTCCAAACTCTATAATCCTAAAAAACCTTCGAGTTTTTTTGTCTTTGGACTCGCTAAAACGCACATCGACAGGCCCATACGGGATCGAACCCTTACTTCTTCCAGTTCATTAAATAAAGGAAGATGAACTTACCGAAGGTGAGTTATATCGAGCATGTGTTATCCTCCTCGAGCTCATTAAATCAAAAAGAGGTACTTGTCTATTAGGATGGGGGAAAATTTGAAAGAAGAAAGCCAAGCAGTCTCTTGAGAACATTACCAAGTAATTCTTAGAGTCGCCCTTGAACACGACACTTTGTCTTTTGCACGCATTATAATCCATGAACCTCTGCACTGAGCCAATCCTTTGAGTTTCTTTCACTCCTTTGGGTCACCCGACGCAAGTCACAACATCCACTGCATCATCAAGTGTTGGTCCATGTCATGTTTTTGCTGTTGTGCCTCAGTGTTCAAGGGAAGTATCCACCTCTAGAGTCAGCCATCCCAAATATCTTGTCTCAAAACCTGTGTCAGTCCATGTCCATTTGATATGCCAATTACATCTCTATGTCTGTTTCATGTCATTGATGGGGGATACATCAAGGCCCTCCCTCGATGAGTCTATTCCTTTTGACTTCAACACATTATCTAGGAATCAGGCTTAGAAACCAGTTAGTACTTTGAGACCTGCATGCTTCAATGGTAGGCCTCCTCACGTTCGACAGTAGGTTTACATAATTGACCTCTGATCAGTTGATTCCATGGATGTTCGACTCCAAATAATCCATTCAAATTTGTTGGAATGTACTAGGGTACCTTGGGAATCATTGACATTAATGGTGATCTCCCTCGCACTTGTTAACGGTTTACACCATTGACCGGTAATCAAGTGGTTTCTGCCATGTTCGACATCAGGAGATCTATCCACATGGTTAGAATTGTACCACATTGGGATCCATAAGAAGACCCTAGGTTGAGTGATCACTTTGATATATGCTTTACCTAGGCTGCGAAGGAGTTTCTCTTGGACAAATGATGCATACACTGTTACATAGATCCACTTTGTATTGGTTGTGGCTATGTCTTGTTGTCTCATAGATCCACATTGTATCCTTGGTGGTTATACCTTTTCATCACTACAATTATGGATCCGCAGTGTATTTTATGGAGGCCATATCTTGCAAGTCTTGATCACCCAAGCATAGGTATGCCTGCCTTGGGTTTTGAAATATGTCATGATATTTGTTGGATGTTTGTGTGTAGCTTCCGTCAGGTTCTCCGAGTCTATACCCTTGCTTGAAAGTCTACAAAG
>ML822975.1:40284-60294 GCA_009831015.1 Picea engelmannii
TTGATCACCCAAGCATAGGTATGCCTGCCTTGGGTTTTGAAATATGTCATGATATTTGTTGGATGTTTGTGTGTAGCTTCCGTCAGGTTCTCCGAGTCTATACCCTTGCTTGAAAGTCTACAAAGCATTTCAGTTATCAGTTCTCATATTCTAACTTCATGCTTTGGGGGGCAATCTGTTACACCTCAATATTACTCGATTCAATAAGTGTCGCATGTTCCTCGCAAGTGTCGCAAGTGTCGCATGTTGTTCACAAGTGTCAAAGACATCAAACAAAGCATACTGCCATGATGAAGACACCAAGGAGACACATAGAATACCTCAGACACTTGATTTGGAGGAGGGATAATGATTAACTGAAGTCAAGGAACTCTTACCACCTGAAAGGAGCTTTTAAACTAGGGTTTTGAAGGAGAGCGCTCCTCTACATCAGCCTTAGGAGCGCTGGTGATCCCCTATAAGGTCTTAGGGAGCGTTATAACAACAAAATTCCCCTCTGAAGGAGCGTTATCCATCCTTAGAGCACTGACGCTCCCCTTGAGCCTCCTAGGGAGAGCTATAGCGCCTTGATGCCCCTTTTGAGGGAGCGTTGTCTAATCTGGGCAGTGGTTGGCCCATTGAGGAGAATAAGGGGAGGATATTTCAAGTTTGGAGGGCAGTTGCATTCGAATTCTTGGTTCAATAAGAAGATCCTTGATCTAAGGAGGTAGTTCCTCAACCTACCCTAAAGATACCTCAAGAGGTTAAGCCTCTCTTAACCTATATAAGCAGGCTCTATGATGGTGAAAAGGGGGAAGAATTGCTAGCATGAAACCTATGATCTCATAGGAAACACACAATGAACTAAAGGAGAGTGATCAATGAAGTTTCTATCATCCAGGTTGTGGATCTTTCGAGCAAGGGTTAGACAAAGGGGACATGACAAAGCTTTCGCATTCGCATCTACGATTGTAAGTAATGTTGTCGTTGTTCTCATTAATATGACACGCTTGGCCTGTTTCTTTCTAGTTTGTGTTTGATATTACATGAACTTGTCATTGATAGATAGATCTATTTTCAAGCTAATATCAATAGAGTAGGAAGTGGTCGTACTTTGTTTGTCTACAGGGCTCGTTGAGGAGCGAAAGATTGGAGCTCAACTCGGAGCGTGCAGGAACAAACATCGATAAAAGGGTATTTCTGTTCTCCTTCCTCCTCATGCATTAGTTTGTATAGATCTAAAAGGAAGTCAGTGTCCACGTTAAGCACTTTCTATCTTAGAGTTAAGGGTCTAGATATTTGAGGCAATCTACCTATCTGTAGGGAGATTTTCCTACAACATAGGGTCTCTCTACATAGTAGCATCAGGTGGAAAATATAGTATAAGATCACAAAGATAGTTTCCTCACCTACTGGAGTGCATGTGCACTGTCAGGTAAATAACTCAATTGATGTCACACACGATGCTCCTCTACCTAATGACCCTATGTACATGCATTCTATTATTGAGAATTAAGAAATCAAACACTAGATCCAAGAGATGATTTTGAAGGGCCACATCAAACCAATATCCTCACCTTGATAAAGCCCAATTGTTCTAGTATAGAAGAAGGACAAGACATGGTGACTTTGTATTGATTATAGATCCCTGAACAAGATCACAATCAAGAATCGATACCCAATATTGGATTGATAATCTTCTCGATCAACTCAAGGGAGCTAAGTTTTTTTGTAATATTGATATGAAGTTAGGCTACCACCAGGTTCCTATTGAGAAAACTGATCTATGGAAGACAACCTTCAAGTCTAAAGAAGGATGATATATTACGACCATTCATAAACTCCTTTATGATCTTATATATGGATGACATTCTCATGTTCAACAAAATCTTGGAGGAACATTTGAAGCATATTCAATAGGTCTTGGGGACCCCGTGACAACACAAGTTATATTCCAATTTGGAGAAGTGTTCCTTTGGAATGAAAAGAATCCAATATTTGGGATACATCAAGGATGAGCAGGGTGTGCATGTTGATCCAACCAAGATCCAAGTCATCCACTATTGTTCAACGCCAAAGACAATGACCGAGATTCGTAGCTTCTTGAGCCTCGCCAAATTCTACTGCATGAAGTTTGTGTTGGGGTTCACTCATATCACTTGGGCCCTGAGCCAGGTGACCAAGGGTGGAGCAAAGGAAACGTTTGTGTGGGTTGTGTCCCAACAAAATTATTTTAGGATTTGAAATCCTGCCTCTCCTCAACACCATTCCTTATTTTTCTAGACCTGCAACAACAATTTGAGATTGAGATAGATGCTTCTTATTATGCTATTTGTTTAGTCCTCACTCATCATGCACATACGGTGGCATATCATAGTGAAACACTATTTGATGTTGTTCAAAGATATCCCACCTATGACAAAGAGATGTATTCCATTGTGAAGGAAATCCGATAGTGGAAGCATTACATTATGGGGAAGGAAACGATCATCCACAATGATCACAGGTCTCTGCAATTCATGCAGACACAAGGAAAGTTACATAATGATCACCATCATAAGTGGCCCTCGTACCTCCAACAATTCCACCTGAAAATAAAGTACAATAAGAGAAACACCAACTATGTCGCATATTTCCTCAGTCGACCCCCAATTGTGGTGCTAACCACATTTCTTAAATCATGTGGGCATGAGATGTCCAAGTGGCCACAATTATACAATAATGACTCTGACTTTGCTACTACCTATAAGATATTGAGCATTGGAAAAATAGTTCCAGACACTCATCACCATGATGGATTTCTATTCCATTTGAGCCATCTTTGTGTTCCTTCAAGCGATCATGCAAGGATGATTGGGAAGCTCATTACATCTTGGTAGCATGACATTTTGGTGTGGAAAAAACATTGGAAGTACTGCAAAATCATTTTTATTGGTTGAAGCTTTGACAAGATGTTCACAAGTACATCAGATCTTACATTTCCTGCACCATTGCCAAACTTTCCATAAGGAAACAAAGGCTATACACCCCTCTTCCTACTTCAAATAGGCCTTGGGAGTCCATCTCCATGGATTACATGTATGTTCTACCTTCAACCAAGCATGGGAATGACTATGTCTTTGTGGTCATTGATCGATTCTCTAATATGACAGGTTTGGCACCCTGCAAGAAGAGCATCATAGTCCAGGCCACCGCCAAGATCTTCTTTGAACATGTTTGGGTTCATTTTGGTCTCCCATGAACCATTATCTCATATTGAGATAGTAGGTTCCTAAGCACTTTTTGGTCTAGCCTATGGTCAATGATGGAAACCAAGATGACCTAATCAACTTCCTTCCACCCACAGACTGATGGAAAAACAGAGGTAGTCAACAGGATGATTTTCCATATCCTAAGGATGTACATTCCAAAAATCTATTCACATGGGATGGAATCCTTCCTTATGTTCAACATAGCTACAAGAGAGCCCTCCACAACTCTATTTGCCACATTCCAACCATTAGACCCCATTGGCGTAGTTTTCTCATTGAAAGTGCACAGGGAGAGTCCTCCCATGCTCATACTAAGGTTTATGAAGCAATCAAATTTGTTGAATGAATCCAACACATACAACAACAAGTTCATGATATTTTGCAGAACTTTTGATCATTGAAACCTTTAAATATATGCATCAGATTCTTTTTATCTCTAAAAACTACTTGGATCTTACATTAGCCCACTTGACGATGCTTGGGGAAATTGACAGGGTTCCTTAGCAAGCCTGTGCCCATAGGTCCTGGTTTTCCACTTGGGGAATTTCTGAAAAGCCATTGTCCGCTCCCATCATAGCACCATTGTTTCATCTTATCTCCTGCTCATTTATCCCATTCCCCTTGTCCGGGCATTAGGTTGACCTATTTGCAGGATTGCACCTTATATTGTGGGAAGAAGGGGCTAAAGGCCCAAAAGGTAAAAGCAGCTGGTAAAAGACAAAATCCTAGAAATAAAACCTCGAGATGCTTCATCCAGGGATCCACAAGAAGGCAGTAAAAAGCCTCTCATCAAGAAATAAGAGGGACCAAGAAAATAACAAAACAAGACCTAGTTAGAGGATAGGGGTTCTCATCACGAGCCAACCTATTAGGTCCATGGGTACCTAATAGTATGACATTGCCACCATCCAGTTACCACGCTAGGGAAATGACCTTTGGTTGCATGGACAAGGGAAAGGGGGTCTCATCACGAGCCAACCTTCTCATCTATGTGAAAGTACTTGTGGGTAAAGTTATCAGCTCTGGTCACCATGCCAAGGCAGTGTCCCCTGGTTAGTTCTCGAACAAAAAAAAGAAAATAAAAGAATAAAACAAGAATAAAAAGAATAAAGGAAAGAATGGGCTTGGAAAAAATGCATCCATGACAGGTACAACTCACTTTCTACAAAGGCACCCACAGGTAACACTTATGCATCCTTGGCCCTCACTGCACCCACATGTTTGGACATCCCCTATCCACATCACCTCACTTACATGGCTTGGATGAGATCTTTTTGGAAACTTTCCTTTTCTTGTGGACACTATTCCAATAGGATGCCTTGTCCTTTTCTCCAATCTTGTATTGCAAGTTTTTGTAATGTCTTTGAGCTATTGACTAATGTACTAGGGGTTTTATGCATATGTTTAATAATATTGATGGTGAGATGTGATTGACATTTCTATGATCCCTGTGACTGATGAGCCCATGGAGGGTGTATCTTTTGATATGCAGGACCATGCCCTATGGAAAAGTACCATTTGGACTGGTACACATGGGGATATGACCAGTTCGGGCATCCATAGGGCTGAAGAGCCCACCAAATGGATGTTGAGACCCCATCAAGGGGCAGAGATAGGATAGAGCTTGATCAGGGGTTTTGCACCTGATAGGAAGAGGACATTCCACCAGAGACACTCCGACAGGACTAGACCTAGGGGGAATGACCCCTTTTCAGTGGAACGCTAGCCTTGGAAGGCTTAGGATATCCCCATCTTCACCATGAAGTCATCCATCTTCATGGATGCTATTGGAGAGAGGCTAGGCAGCAGTGGCACATGTGGCATGTTGGAGAGGCCCCTGGGGGGTTAACGTTTTGCTCCTGGATGTCTCATTTTCTCTAGAAAGGGATAGTGCCTCCCTTGAAAGGGATTTTACTCTCTTTTATGCTTAATTAGGTTTTTTACTTAGAATTTAATGTAAAAATAGTATGATTTTGACATTATGGCCTTGTCGACCTTTTTATGACCTAAAAAGTAAAATTAGGTCATTGATACAATATATATTCAGGATTTTGATCCTCATTTTAGCACAACAACTTACTCACTCATAGTGAGGTCTGATTTTTAGCACTCTATTTGGGTTATTGGCTGATCTAAGGAAGGAACACTTGTTGAAGGAAGATATTTTTGGCATTCTATGGTGTTTTTCTTAAAGGAAGGTGTTACAACTAGGGTTTGCATGATTATTTCTTGATTAATTGTAAGTATTTTTTTGCAAAACTTCTTGATTGAATGGTTGCAGTCTTATTTTATTACATGTATTTATAATTTGTTGAATAAAAACCCTAGGTGACAAGCACACAAGTAGGTCCTTGTCTCATGTCCCCTAATAGAAAATATTTTAGCCATTGAAGAAGAATAAGAGAGCCTAGCCATAACTACACTCCTTTTTCTTCTTCCCTTTAGCTAGCCATACCATTTTGACTTCAAGAAGAAGAGTACGCCCCAGGCCTAGTGTTATAACCCTAAATTTCACCATACATGATTACCTGGCATCAGGCCATCTCAAATCCCTTCTTTGCCAAAGCACTATTGAACAACTCTTTAAAAAACCTCTTTTATAAGGGCCCACGTGCCCTACTCCATTACTGCACGCGTGTACATGCTAGTTGACCTAAAACAACCTGCATGGACCGACAAAAGCATGAAAAAAGGAAAGTTTCCGACGGAACACATAGCTTTGGGTGAGTTAACTGAAACTCCCGGCCATGCATGGCCAAGGGTTCGTCCAAATACCTAGCTCCTTCTAGCCTATAAAAGAAGGGGTAGGGGTCCCATTTGGAAGAGGAAAAAGATAGAAAAGAAACTCTGCCCAATTTCATATTCCCATTGTCCCAACCCTTTAGCCATCCTTGTGAAATAGGAGATACAAAGCAAAGAAGTTGGAGGACATTTGAAGAGGAGCCCAGTATCAGGATTCGCGGAGCAGTGGTCGGTCTTGATATTTGTAAATTGATTCATTTAAAGTAATAAAGAAATGTTTTTCCCGTCCCACTTTATGAGTTCTTCATAATACAGTAAATATATGTTTGAATCTATAACCCATTAGTCTATAGGTAAAATGCATGTGTAGTTCGTTGCTTGTTTTGCATACAGGTCAGCTTTGAAAGGAGGACTGCTAATAAGTGATCATGCGGGAGGAAGGATCGACATCGAACATCCAGAACAAGGTATGTTGGTCTAAACCATGTATTTTCTGAAAAGGAATGGGGTTTATGTTTGGGGATGAAAGTAGAAAGTATATTTCTTTTGGTCATATCTGCATGCATAAGATAACCCTATTTTCTATTCCGTAAGGGGATTTCCCTCACAACAGAATTGGCGACCATACTGGGGATGTCTCTAGGGTTCCTGGAATTTTATTTTTTGGGGTAGTTTTAAAAGACTGGTTTTCTTGCCTATTTTTTAAATTTTTGTAAAGTCTGAGCTAGCAGAGAGTTTGGTTTTCCATACCAGTTGTCTCTGTTGTTTTCTTGACTGTGTTTTTTCGAGACCCACATAGGTACACGTGGCCTGCATAAGGTCTGCACGCATGTACCTGCGCCCTACTCTCTTACAACTCATGTGTGAATGCTAGCTGAAGAAGTAGAAGTATCATGTAGAGTCTAGAGAATTTTTGAGGCAATCATCCTCTTCCCTATCAGAATTAGACATTCTCAGGGGTTTTCTAGAATTCTGTCTGAGTCTTGGTTGTTTGCAGTGTTATCTCAGATTGGTTTGCTTTACGATTTTTCCTTTCGTTGTTTTCTTTTTTCTATTAAAGAGAGTGTCTAAGCCTTCAGGAGATCCTGGTTATCAATATCAGTGGTCTCTTCCTGGTTTGGATTGTTTGTTTTTATTTTTTTTCAGATTTTTAGAGATACACGCAGCCTGTAGAAGGTCAGCCCGTGTGTACACGCCCTCTGGATCTATATAGCTCGCTTTCACACGCTTTCTATTGGATTATCAGTAGCGTGCTTGTGCAGGATAGTTTTTTTTTAGGGTAAGGCAGTCATCCTTTCCCTTGATTAGAGTTATACCTCTCAGGTTTTTGAATCTCTGTCTTAGCAGTCAGTAGCTTAGGATTAATCTTATCCTTAGCTTGCTTTTTCTCATTTAAAAGTTGTCATAAAAAAATATTTTTAGGGTTTTTAGACAAGTGTGAGAGTCACTCTTTAAGTTGCTAGTGTGTGATTTATTGAAGTGATTCTTAGTGATCCGCGATTTAGGCCAGAATTGTTTTTCTTGGCTTTTTACTTGTTGGTATTTTTCCTTTTTTCTTTACCAACATTTAAATAAAAAAAAATCTCTTTCATTTTCTTGTTTGGTTGATGAGTATGATTCTGCATTATTAGCTAGGGAAAAGTATTTTATTTCATAAGTTGTTGCAGTTTAGTTAGATCATAAGTAGCTCGTAGTCGAGTGAAATTCCTTTTGAGTTTGTTGTCCAAAATCTTAGAAAACTAAAAATATATATATATATTTTGAAAAGTTGTTGAAATTTTGTATTAAGTGAAAGTTTTTGTTTCCAGCTTTTTATTCATTTTTTATTTCGTATTTTACACATCACCAATTTAACTTTCATACCCCTTGACATAAGATAGATCCATAACATTAACGCTAAATCTAAAATTTATTAGACTTTTATGTTTGTAGGGTTAACCAACTAGTTCAGGATTAGGGCCTTGGATTAGGTTGGAGAGGAAACTCTTCAAGGCCATTAAAATCAAACATTGGAGTCTGAGTTAGGGAGTGTCTAAGTCCAGTATCGTGAAAGTTATCTCGGAACCCCCTCTAACACAGGGGATAAACATGAGGTCGCATGCAGAAAGGTAGCAGAGATAACCCCTCCAAAGCTGGACCAATCGTAGTGGAGAACACATATAGAGGGCTTGTTTTGGGATTCCGTTGATTTCATTTTACACAAGGCTTCGTGGGTCTCGAATCCGTTCGAGGTCCTTAGTTGTCTTTTGGAACACTTGCTTTCGATACCCTTGACAAGTTTCAGGCTTGATACCCTGCTCATTGTGGTCTACCCGACTTTTGACTGTACCCGCCTGGTGACTGTTCACGCGTTGGCAACCTAGTTGCCTATATTTTTTAGGGACATACATAGGTGACTGCAGGGGTATACCGCGGTACCTAGGATAGACATCGGGCCACGCTTTGTAGAGTATACCCGGAGGGTGCTTCCATTTTCGAGTTTCACTTGCACCGGTAAGTTGCTCTAGTGTTGGTTGTTGTAACTGTTCTTCCAATTAATTTAGTGTTTGCCTGTTTTATCTTATAGGGATTTTTTTAGTGTGTGTTACTTTTGAACATTTAGACTACCCTAGAGTGTCTTTGATCTTCTCACATAGTGGAGGATCCCGAGCTCCTCCGGTCACGAAGGCTTCTCGGTGTGCTACCGGTTACACTGGAGCCACCCCCGCCACCACTAAGGTGAAAGCTAGACCAACAAGGGTCTTTTGAAGCGATCGGGTCACAAGAAATTGTGCCCAACCAATATCTGGAGGAATCGACCATTTTGGACCTTGGAGCAAATTCTCTTGGCCCGGTTGAAACCCCAACCACTGATTTCTTGGCACCTTTCATCATACCAATTCAATTTTACGAGCGCCAGACAGTGTCGCACACAACAATTGAAACAAATGTTGTTACTCCTTCCGAGAATTCTTCAATTCCCACTACGGTTGTCACCACAGGAAAGTTTTCACCTCCTAACCCACCATCACCAGTCTGAGCCACCATGGTCTCGAACACCTCTACATCACACAGTGGTCTGATCCCATCTTTGGCAGCGGCCACAACCCCTTTCACACCAAGTGAGACATGCCCTCCATTCTCATACGGGATGCCTAGTTCGGGTACAAGTCCTGTACTTTCCTACTCCACTTTATAGACTTTAGGTCTGGGGGCAGGGACCTCTAGCACTCCTCTACAAGGTCACATGGGGGGCACTCCTTCTCCTTTTAACGCTTTCTCTTACGGAGGAGGTCATAAACCTCTTTCGTCCCCTTCACTCGGTGGCTCGCATCAACAATCCGTTGGGCAACCTACACACCATAGTTTATTTGGAGTGGGGAGTCAAGGACCACCTTCTCATAATATGTCGGTAGGTTCAACACCATTTTATTTGATCAGAGTGTTTGGTAACAATGCCTTCTCGTCAGCTGCCTTCCCAATTGGGGGCAATCCCAGTTTTGTACAACCTATTCCTATGCAGGGTACTATTCCTGCATAGGGGGCAAACCTAGGAACTTCTTCTGCATCGGGGCCTTGGAATTCTTGGCAGGGATTCGTTCCCTCATCCAGAATGTCGATGTGGGGTAATTCTTTCCACAATCAATGGAACCCTGGACAAACTACTGTACCTATCCCCACGGGACCGACATGGGGCAAACCTTCCCAAAGTCCTTCGAATGTAATGCATGCCCAACCATCTATGTCCTATTTTGGAAATCAGCTGATGATATATCCACATACGCAAAATCCATACGCTAGCCAAGGCTAAGGTTTCTACCAGAATCCGGGCCAACAGCCGAACTTTTCTTGGCAACTTGGTTCCAGTCAAACTCCAGGCCCCTTTTTCCCAGGTTATCACCAACTTCCATCTATGGTGCTCATCTAACTCGTTGAAAGATGACTCCGTACAGTTGCGATTGTTTCAACGTACTCTCACTGGGAGTGTTGTGAAATGGTACATTGAGCTCGATCGCTCAAGATATTATTCCTTCGGAGAACTAGCGATGGATTTCCTAAACCATTTCCAGTTACCTGTGAGATACGACGCTGGCATAGAGCTGCTCGCCAATTTTGAACAGATAACAACATACCATATCTCTGATCACATCTGCGAATGGAGATGCCGGAAGAGTTTAATTAAGGTACCAGTCGCACCAACATTTCTTCTCGAGTGGTTCGTTAAGTCTTTGGTCTCGCAGTTATCCAAAGACATCATGACGTCGGGAGTATTCTCCGAAGAATATGCCATCATGAGAGCTCAACAATTTGAGCTCATCTATTCTCAGTCCGGTTTATTGTACAACATCTTGCCAGATGCGCCACGCTCAATACTTGATAAAACTAGACAGAGAGCTGGACCACATGCTGATGGTATTGTTGGTTCAACACAAACAAAGCCCGCTGAGCAATTGACGAAGCAGTTGCAACAGATATCTATACAACACATAGTGTCCAGCCAAACTACTACTTTGGCTACTCCCCCTACCAAAACGTCAGAGGTACACACAGTGTAATCGGCTAACCCAAAGGCCACCCAACAGCCTGAAGGAAAGAAAAAACAACGAAAGAAGGGTAAGGGGGATAAAAAACCTACCGATAATGCTGGGGAGGACAACACTGAGAAACAAAAGGCGAGGTATCCATGCAACTTGTGCATGAAAGACCACCCGACCCATCTATGTCCTCGGCTTGCAGAAGCCCAAAAGTTTGTGACGCAGCAATAGCCTGTTGTTTTGACCAATCCAGTTCAACATGGGAAAAATCTAACCCAAGCCTCTGCAAGCATGGAAGGGGGTAGCCAAGACCCCTCTTTTCCTGCGAACAACCCCGCATTCGCGAACGTATATATGGTGAGGGGTGATGCTTTTATATCGACTAGAGCACATGACTATAGTAAACCAAGCACTTCTGAGAAGGGTAAAGAAGCTGAAATCCCATCTCTTCCTCTACATATTAAGAAGACATTGGGCGAAACAATGACACGCATTCCCAAAGACGCATTCAAAAAAGCTTATCATAACCCAAACGCAAGGGCCACCCAGAACTACTCTGTGGTGGAAGATTGATCACAAACCCCTTGTGCGATGTCCGCTTTGGAGGTCCTCCAAAGCTTCCCTTCCCAGAGGAAAGCCTTGTTAAACGCTTTAGGATCTACCAAGACTTGTAATCCGCGTACAATCATGCTGGATACAACCGAATTAAAACCTCGTCTGCCTTACCGCGTAGCATTTCAGATAATAGTGGCTTATCCCACGAAAACTTTTACTCAGAATATCTTCCGCCCGGTGGTTGATGAGGGCGCCTCGAAATGTGTTATGTCATTGGCATGTTGTAAGGCCATTGGCCAGCCCGTTTTGTCTCCGTCACCTACTATCCTCACCGCTTTCAATGGTTGTTCGTTCCGACCACATGGTATCGTTCCTTCTTTCCCCATGCAGTTAGGAGGGAAGATCGTGTGCGTCGAAGTAGAGGTAGTTGATGCTCCCCTCGACTATAACCTCTTGTTAGGAAGGAGTTGGACTTATGCCATGCAAGCTATGGTTGGTACAGTTTTCTAGGTCTTGTTGTTTCCACACGAGGGTCGGATAGTGACCATCGATCAATTGTCTTTCTCCATACCTGACCCTGCATTGGGGGCATCCACGGTCCTGATGATTGATAATCCTCAACCAGGTGTTGTCAACATAGGGGTTGGTTTGTGCCCATCTTTGATGGGTACCTTCGATTACCCGCCCCCTCAAGGCGATATCAAGTTTATATCCAATCACCATAAGGTTGAGATTTTTCAAGTTTTTTCGTTCCACACGACTTACTTTGACGATCCGTGGATACTTCCTTCCCCATCGGCCACAATGGATGGCATAGAGCACCTGGGCATGTCCATGCACTTGTCCACAACTGAAGTAGTGTACTCTTTAGTCCAACAAACTTCAACCCACACCGATCCAGCTCCTGCACAAGAGTTTGATCCACTTCTAGAACCTGTTTGGGTTTAGGGTTCTCTCGCTCACACGGATTCATTAGACTTAGTCTTGCCCTCTGATGAAGCAATAATTGAAGCAATGACTAGTCTGGATAAACCCTGGGAAGATCTTCATCATAGATCAAACTTCCGCCAAGAGTTAAGCTGAATTGAAGCGGGAGAATTCACCGTGACTATGATGGGAGATCGGGCTTGTCCTATTAATCCCTTAGCTACACATGAGGTTTATGGTGAGCGTAATATGGAAACTATCACTGAAACCTTACCGATCAATATCTCCCGAAACCCTGGCGTCGTGGAGAATATATTCGTCGGAGCAGACTACTCCCTCGAAGAGATTCAAATCTACACAGATCTTTTCAAATAATTCCGTGACGTTTTTGCTTGGTCTTATGAGGAAATTCTAGGTATCGATCCAAAAATAGTTGAACATGAAATCACAATGTATCATGATGCCAAGCCTGTTCGGCAGAAGCTTTGTCCAGTTAATCCTAAGAAAGCAATAACCATTAAGGTTGAGGTTGAGAAATTGCTAAAAGCTGGGTTTATCTATCCTATCCATTTGACCCAATGGGTGTTAAACCCCGTGTCGGTCAATAGAAAACAAGGCACGATTCGTGTATGTACCGACTTCTGTCATTTGAACAAGGCCTGCCCCAAAGATAATTTTCCCACACCTTTCATCGACTAGATCATTGATGAATGTGTGGGTTGCGAAGCCTTTTCTTTCATGGATGGTTTTTTGGGATATAATCAATTCCAAATCAAACCTGAAGACCAACACAAAACGACATTCATCTATCCATGGGGTACATTCGCGTATTGTAAGATGCCTTTTGGTCTCAAAAATGTTGGAGCCACCTTTCAGTGGGCCATGTCTTTTTCTTTCCATGACCTCAAGCATATAGTCAAGGCTTACTTAGATGATTTAGCATCTCGATCTCACAAGAGAATGGATCATCTCACACACCTCCGACTTATCTTCGAATGTTGTCGCTACTTTCGGATTCGCCTGAATCCAAACAAGTGCAACTTCTGCATAACGTCAGGACGATTGTTAGGTTTCATCATATCAACAACATGGATCATGGTTGATCCTCTCAAGGTGAAGGAAATAATTCAGTTGCCCCCCCCACACACAATCCTTCAACTTTAGAGTCTACAAGGCAAGGCAAACTTTTTACGACGCTTCATCACCAACTACGCCGAGATCACCAAGGGATTTATGCACTTACTGAAGAAAGACGTTCTCTTTTACTGGGACGATGCTGCTCAACGCTCTTTTGATGCATTGAAACATGCCCTCACAACTGCCCCTCTACTCCGGCCACCTAACTATAACAAAGATTTCTTATTATATCTGGCTGCAACAGAATCAACCATTGGCATGGTTCTAGTTCAGGAAGATGACTTTTTCTCAGAATACGTGATCTATTACCTGAGTCGAGGCCTCGTAGGACTGGAACTCACTTATTCTCACATTGAAAAACTTGCGTTGGCAACAGTTCATGCTGTGAAACGGTTCTGTCATTATGTTATGTTTCGCAAGACCACCATCATTACTGTCGTGAATCCATTCCAGTACATGTTGACACGATGGGTAATAGGCGGAAAAATTAGTATATGGATAGTCATCCTCCAGGAGTTTGACTTAGCCTTCGTTTCAGCAAAGTCCAAAAATTCACTGGTCTTCACAGAACTTATTTCAGAACTTCCGGTTGAGTCAAGTGATGTTGTGCCTGAAGAATCGCTTATCCGGGGATATATGTTTTCTATAACATCTTCGGATCCCTGGTATGGAGATATACTTATCTATCTATAGACTTTGAAATGCCCCACCATTGCTTCTCATGATGAGCATCGACGCATACGCCATCAGGCTAAGAATTATCTCATAATCGATGATACATTGTATCAGAGAGGTGTAGACTGCATCCTACGCCAATGTCTCACTCATGAGGAAGCAGTTATCGTGTTTAACAATTGCCATACCAGAGCTTGTGGTGGTCATTTGTCTGGGTTGGAAACAACCCAAAATATTCTACGAGCATGTTAATTCTGGCCGAAACTTATCAAATATTGTATTGAATCGGTCAAGAAGTGCCATCCATGCCAAATATTTTCTCTGAAGATGAGGGCACATCCCGCTCCCATGTTTCCTGTCATCACATTTGGTCCCTTCACCAAGTGGGGGATTGATTACACTACTTGCAACCCTCCTTCAGCAAGAGGGCACCGCTATATCATTGTAGCTGTAGACTACTTCACAAAGTGGGTCGAAGCTATGCCAACGTTTAAAGATGATGGAGAGACTACAACTCTCTTTTTATTCAATCAGATAATAGCAAAGTTCGGCGTCCTGAGGGAGATTGTCACTGACCATGGCAGTCACTTTCAGAACCAGATGATGACCGAGTTAACATCAAAGCTTGGGTTACGGAAAGAACATTCATCACCCTACTATCCCCAAGCAAATGGGTAGGTGGAAGCTATAAACAAAACTCTTAAGACCATTCTACAACAAACTATCAACTCAGCCAAGTCAAATTTTCATTTGATGTTATACTCGACATTATGGGATTACCAAACATCTATTAATATTGCAACCAGTTCCTCACCTTTTCAACTCGTTTACGGGCTGGAGGCAGTCTTTCCCATCGAATGTTAGATCTTGTCTCTAAAGTTGGCAGTACAGTTATTGCCAGACACTTCTCCACTTGAAGAACGATTAGTATACCTTGAGCAACTCAATGAGTAGTGTCGTGATGCGGCTCTGGCCAATGAGGCTCACAAACATAAGGTTAAGTGTCAATATGATAGGTCCGTTCATCCTCAGATGTTCTCTAAAGGCGACCTTGTCCTGGTCTATGACCAAGATAAGGACCCCCTGGGGGCAGGAAAATTCAAACCCATGTGGTTCAGACCTTTCATCATAAAAGAGGTTTTAAAAAAGGGTGCTTATCGTCTAGTTGATTTTGAACGGAAAGCTTTGGTGAAGCCTAGAAATGGGCTCTACCTCAAGAAGTATTACTCATAGGCAGGCACTGTGGGTAACTTTTTGTAACATATGTATAGTCTTTGTACTATTACTTTTTAGTTTCTTTTAGTGTTATGGACGTGTCGTTGATGTTATCTTTCGTCACTGTGGCAGATGTCAATTGATTCCGAGGTGTTTGTTGGGTATGCAGATGGTGCTAGTCGGCACACTCGGAGGCTTGCCTCCGCATCTTGGGTAATCTTTACACCTCAAGGCCAGTTATTATCTTTCGGAGGTATATTCTTAGGTGACACCACAAATAATGTCGCCGAGTATAGTGCAGTTATTGAGTTGCTTCATGATGCTTTGTCATTGGGTATCTCTCATCTCCGTGTCTATCTCGACGCTCAACTAGTTGTGTCTCAGTTAAACAGAGTATACCGGGTTCATGATCCAACTTTACATCGACGATTCCTTAGGGTACATCTCTTAGAACGAAACTTTGATTATATTACATATTTTCATGTTCCTAGGAGATTAAACCAAGTTACATATACTCTAGCTAATCAAATTTTAGATTGGCATCTTGCACACATATGAAAGAACATTAACATAAGCATGTAAATACATTATTTGCACACATGATCCATAAGACACAAAAGACCAAAAAAAACCATATATAATATCATAAAGTAACCAGAGTACATAGATGGACGCAAGCGCCTCAAAAATATAACCGATAACGAGTCACAGGGCTTATGCCTTCAAAAAATATATACAAGTAGTGCTTGTGGCACATATGTCTAGCTAAAGTCCTGCCTGTGGGCCCTGTTATACTGGTCCATAGCGTTGGATAAACGCCAAAACAACCGGACCCATGTCTGTGGTGCCCCCACTACATGAGGCTACATCAATGGTGGCAGGTCCTCAATCTCTTCCATCGAGACCGTGCGAGTGAGCGCAGTAAAGTTACGCTCGACTCATCTCAATACCCTCTCAGCCTCCCCGATTGGAAGATATCCTGCTACTGCTAGTCCCCCTGTGGCGGCAGGTGTGGCCCCTGGCCGAGGACGACGCATGTTCCTCGCATAGTCAACAGGTTGCACTGGTTCCACATCTGCAAACAATGAACAGATATCCGTCAAATACTCTGGCATAAAAAAAAATGATATATATAACAAAACAACATAAAAATTACATATACAAAAAAAAAATACAAAGGAGGAGACTTACCCATCTCCCCTCACTCCTCACCAGGAGGTAGTGGTATCTCAGGGTCTCTCGAAAAATCAATCCCGGCATAGGGGTAATCCTCTATAACTGGGATCTGTCTTGATAGCCACGCAAAGAAGTCATCATCGAAGGACTCATTGGTCCTTCCGCCACCCTGTCACGGCAGTAATACTGCCCATCTACACACAACAAGAAGAGAGACCTGATGTCCTCATACCACTACTCGAGGACTGAAACTCGAAACTCTCTCAAAAAAGAACGAACATAGAATAGTCACAAACCCAAAGTTCCTATGTGTACGCAAATGGAAATCTTTCAACTACCTTTTCATACACTCAAGCAATGTGGTACTCCAATAAAAAACTTGTGCATTTAAGCACTGGACTGCATAGTTCATCTGTGCATGGGACGCTTGATGTAGAGCCACAGAACCAATAATTCGCCCAATAAGCAATACTATCACCTGTAGTGATAAGTTAGTGATCTTGCTTATAGGCACCTGTGTGCTCAAGCGGTCTATATTAGCTACATAATATAGACCTATCAATTCCGCTATGTTATGCGACCTCGCAGGAAAAGTCCGAAAATTGACTCATTCCCCTCTCTTGGAGAGGGAAGTCAAAAAGTAAATGTCCTCGACCGTGGGCACCAGTGACTACCCCTCTAACATGAATGCCTCTGCATCTGGATGCCAGTAGTCAACCAAGGCATTCAATAGCCTAGGTTGTGGCCGCATGAAAGGACATAGAAAAAACTTGAGTAACCCACACTGCATCAAAGTAGCCACAACATTGGGGTCTTCCCTGACCAACTCATTCACCTCTTCATGCTCTCTTTCTCTCCAATGGACATACATCCTGCAAAACACCAAGATTCAGGAGGGTTAACCCTTGCTTTTTATGCCTTTTTCATTCCATAATGGAGTCCATGCGTGCTGTAATGGTGACAGTCATGTGTACACGTGTGAAGAGTTTACTATGCCTAAATGTACACGCGGCCTATCTAAAGACAACCCGTGTGGACCTAGGGCCGACCTTTTAAAGGTCGACGCCCCCCTAAAAAATGAAACCCAATGAAAAAATGAAGACATAAAATGCAAGATAAGGGAGTTTGTACTTACTTGGTCCAGACATAAGTTCGTTTTGTCCACTGTAGCTCCTGGAATCACCGCTTTTGACAAAGGGGGTCTTTTGGCTCCAGAGTCAATTTTCAAATCAACAATGGTGATTATGAGCTGCCAGCTTCTATTTATAGACTTTTTGGCCTCCCTTATTATTTTCTTTATACCAAAAACCATTTAGAGTGATTCAGGAGTTGCATAGGAGGGATTTGATCGGGTATTGGGACAGGTTTTTTTGAGTTTTGAGTAATTTTCACTCTTGACCTCACCCTCAGGACTCCCAACAAATAGCAGGTCTTCTTTTAAGCCCTTTTCAGACCCTCTAAATATGAAAATATTTTTGAGCGATCTTGTGGCCTTTCACGCTCGTTAAACTGAAATTTGAAGTCACGTCTGTCTAGTGGTAGTTTACCCCTTTTTCGGTCCGGACGGTCAACTATACAAACAAAGGTATACTTTATGGAACTTCAACTCTATAGAAGAGTACTCTCAGGTATAGTTTTATCCATTTTTCGGGCCTGAGGGACTAAACTTACGAAGAAGGAACCCCCACGGAGTCCATAGTTAAGCTCTTTTCAGACTCCCTAAAATTGAAAAGATCATCGAGTGACCTTATTCTTTCACACTTGTTAAAATGGTCCAGAAGAACATTCCTGATGGAGTCCATAGTTAAGCTTTTTTCAGACTCCTTAAAAATGAAAAAATGGCCGAGTGATCTTGTCCTTATCACACTTGTTAAAATGGTTTTGAATAAACGTCTTGTCGGTGCTAGTTTACCCCTTTTTTGAACCGACTAGACTATCTTCGAAAAAGGTACCCCAATGGAGTCTCCTTTTATGTTTTTTCAGGCTCTCTAAATATTAAAAACCACCAAACTTACCTTCTCTGGGCTCGTTAAACTTACATCGAAGGATGTTACCATTGTGTGTTTTGTCAACCGCGTTTGCATACCTTATACGCCAGCTTTGTAACAGTTTTCTTCTGCGTCTTAACACCCTTGGCCCTCGAAGGATTTTTCCCAAGTATCATTATACTAGAACATCAGTCTTGTCTTTGTGCCTTGAACTTGTATGTTTGCAACACTCGTTCCTCCATTGTAACGTAACATTCCTTTATTCTTTTTCCCAAAATTATTGAAAAAGACAAAAAAAAAATCAAATATACCCCAAAAAGAGGAAGGGAAAAGTTTTTCTTTATTTGCAACATAATGAGTCTCCCTTGGATAAAGCACATCTGTCTATTTGTTCATCAAACTATGGGATGTAGTACGAACTTAGGAAGTTGTTCTCACTATATAGAGTTGTGTCCTCCACCGTTTGGTTATCCTTCCAAACATATGGAGAGTTTGCGTTGCCTCCTGCTTCGTAGACTTATGATTAATGTCATGCTACCTAAGTCTCATCATTTGCCGTGCTTTTGTCCAAGGGAAGTTTGTCACCAAGCCTGAGTCGGCCCCTCTGCAATTTGTATCTTACCCTCATACTCGGTCATCCTGAATGTCCAATCAAGTCCTTGTTTGAAATCAATGAAGCCTTCAGTCTGATCATCAAGTCCATGAACGACGAGCCGTCAAAGACCTCTGGGTAGTGCATTCGTACACTCATATTACACTCCTACCCGAGTTTTGAAGATTTTGAAGTAGTTGCTCGAGCTCTGAAGATCTCATCTCTAGCCATCAGGCCATATCATCTTCTAGAAGATGGATACTCTATATGTATATATTTTTGATTTCGAGATGTAGCTCTGCTGTGTATTGTTCACGGCTACTCTTTATATAGTTATATGACATGAATCTACAGTTTATTTGATTGGTAGTGATGATTCTATTTTATCCCGAGCATGGGTATGCCCACCTCGGTGAGACATTTGTTATTTTGCAGACGATGCCTCTTGGTTCCTGATCCTTGAGCTCAATCGTTTGGCACATCAGTAAAGATTGGTAATGTATTTCGGCCATCAGATGCTCTTCTGACCTCACACATTAGGGGGCATCTGTTATAACCCTAAATTGCACCATACATGCTTACCTGACATTAGTGCATCTCAGATCCCTTCTTTGCCAAAGCACTGCTGAACAACTCTTTAAAAAACCTCTTTTATAAGGGCCCACGCACCCTACTCCATTACTGCACGTGTGTACACACTAGCTGACCTAAAATAGCTTGCGTGGACTGACAAAAGCACGAAAAAAGGAAAGTTGCCGATGGAACACACAACTTTGGGTGAGTTAACTGAAAATCCCGGCCATTGTAATATCCCCACTTTGGGACATCATCACAGGGCAGAGATTTATGATGACCAGAGTAGCCAAATGGGTGCTAGAGTGAGTACAAGGGTATTTGAGAGGAATTGTGGGGTCCATATTGCATTGATGATCATATTCCATCATTATGAGCCATTCCGCACAGATTGGCTTTGGTTTCATTGCATTCCGACGATTTCCATGATTTTGACTATTTTGAGCTATAAGTCAATGGAATTCACTGAAGAGGTCATTTTGGGCACATTACTTGGAGGAAACTCTCAGTGTAATAGCTCATTGGAATCGGGAGGAGCAACAATACAGGATGGAATGGCTAGAAGTGACTTTCAGTGGCCAGGGAAGCCACAAGGAGAGATAAGGAGCTTTTCAAAGGTAAAAAGGTTAATTAATTAATTAAAGTGATTTAATTAATTAATTAAATATTAATAAAATGAAAGTCAC
>ML822976.1:0-38668 GCA_009831015.1 Picea engelmannii
ATCCTCGTATTGAAGAAGTTACTGAAAGCTTCGTGTGCGAGTTGCCCTCACTAGGGTCCTCGATCTTGGCATAAGGTCTCTGGGGTAAGCCTAACTTGCAAAGTTTGTGTCATCTCAGGGTTTTAGGGGTAAGCCTAACTTCGTCAGTGAAGGATGGGGTTCTGGGAAAATGGCAGAAGATGAAAGATCTGGTGCTGGGATTTAAAGATGAAAATCAAGATTACCTTCGGCACGATATGCAAGCGATGAAAGATCCGGAATGAGCTTAGTGATTGCAATGTGGTGCGACTGCCTAGTTGGATTAATGAATTCCGAAAGCTCGCATACCTTTCTCTAGATGGCGATGGCTATGAGCAGAAAGAGCTCTCCGCAGAGTTGCCATGTTTGAGCTGGCGAGACATAAGGTATTGTTATAAGTTGGAGGAGTTGGGAATGGGTTATAGATGATTTTAGAATACATTTTAGATGATTTTAGGAGTTGGGAATGGGCCAAAATTTATATATTTTAAAATAAATTTCCATCCTTAAAATCATTCCTGGAATAGGCTTCTCAAAATTGTAAGTGTTGTATCTTTGTAACTTAAGATCGTTGGAGTGCATAGGGGTAGGGACAACAGCAACAAACGGAAGTGGAGGGTTCACCCTTACCCATGGTCAAGTCTATCAATGTACATAGATGTAAGAAATTGAAGACATTCCAAGGGGATTGGGATAAGTTAACGTGTCTCGTCTAGTATATCATGGGAGACAATGGTGGGATGCAATCCAATGGGACGATCTCAGCATGAAGAAGTCACCTCAAAGTAAATTTATGATTATGCGTTGTGGAGATTTAACGATTTTGTAGTGTGTAAGGTCAAGAACGCAATATATACAGTGGAAGATTTAATTGTTTTGCACATTGTAATGTAAATAAAGAGATATATATAGTCTAGTTTAATTCAATTGTTTTTTGGTTTTTTTGGAATTTTTGTTTAAAATTCAGTCAAATATTGTTAGATCTACAGATTTGAGTGGAAAAACTACTTATACCACATTTTTAAGGTTTGTAATTTTGTTTTGTACAAATTTAAAAGAAAAAAAATTAGTTGATCTGCATTATAAAATTAATTGGTATGTTTGTTACAACAATCCATATTTATAACAATCATTCATTAATAAATAAAATAAGAGATTTGTTAGATAGGGAATAACCATTAGTCAAAGATAACAACAAAACGAAAATTCTTCTAGTTGTTGTCTAGAAACAACAATTCAGTTATTCACTTGATCTAGGTTCCAATCTTCTTGGTTTTGTGTGTAGAAATTTCTGGCAAAATGGTTTTTAATGCAAAACATAAATTTCACATCTTTGACTAAAGGTTTCTTAGATCTTAACCTTGTGAATTTCAACCTTAGAGCTATTATCAAATAGAGCATAAAACAACAATGGGAAAGATACATTTTTTCACTCTTTAACATCGCAATCTTCTAGGCAATCCAAGGAGAAAGTATATCAAAATGCCTAGATAGGTTTTCATCCCTCAAGGACAACTTATTGCATAAATCATATCTGAAAATTCACTTTTATAACAATTATAACATCAGTAAAACAATAGATATAGAAGCAATAAAGCGACCCTTAAATTCCTTAATGATGATGTCAAATCACTCAAAAAAAATTCTTTTTACTTATGTCAAATCATCAAGACATATATAGTTGTAAATAACAATACATGAAAAACATATATGGATGAAAATCAAATCGGGAAATTGCACAAGTTTTGGACAGCTGAAAATTCATGAATATGCTCAAGATGAAATTCATGTACATATCATATCCTTCTCTCAAGGTTACTACAAACCGTCATCTCTCCAAAACCCTAGCTAGGGAAAAAACAAGAAAAACCCTAGCTCAACCAAGGAGCCCCAACATGCAAGAATCACTCAACAAGTGCTCCAAGGAAACAAATCCTATTTTCGTAATCTTCACCAAATATACCCTTGGATTTTATCACAAAACCCTATTCTCAAACCTCTAAGGGATAAACTTTAACCCTAGACATCAATATGCTTCAAGAGACCCTAGTGACTCCAAGGTGTTTACACCAACACATGTCGACTCCTTCTATAACTCCACCAAATCTACTACTTGCAAATATGTACCTGTTGTAGTTTCAAAAGCGACCACTATGGCATGTAAAGAACTTGTCACCCATGCTATTGCAACATCTCGATCCTACAAATAATAAGTACCACCTGTGAATACGAAGGAATGTATCCCTAGACCAACCTGAAAGGTGTCTGCCCTGTCAACGTTTTTCTTGTAGTCATGTAGGCCCATAAAAATGCGGGAACTCTCAAGTACCAATCATCTCTCCCTACATTGTAGATCTGTGTCAAGACATTCTTGATGATTTTATTGAAATCTTCTATTGTCCCATTGGCCCAAGGATGATACGAGGTACTCTTCTAATGATGAATTTGAAATTCCGTAGTCAAATCACAGATTTAATATATATTTTTATTTTATAAAAAATATATATTATGTTAAAATATTTTATTAATAAATAAACACATGAGCATAAATCTATTTAATATATGATTTTAAAACTCAAAAATTAAAGATGGAATAAAAAACCAAAAACATTGTTTTTTCTGAACCAAAAAACATTGCGACTATGAGGATCGATTGTTGGTCAATTAATTTATTATATTAATTGAATCTATTTCAATCAACTTGACATTATATCTATATTAATTGAAACCCTAATTATTATATATTCCTCTTTAATTATTGATTGTCGAATGACGTCCTCGAGGGGTTGATGTTTTCATGGGCTACATTTTTTTGATGTTTTTTAATCTATTTCCCATACAATTCTTCCAAATTTGGAAGATCCTGAATATCCATTTACAAATCGTGTTACACACGCAATTCTTTTAGGGTTTCCAAAGGATACCGACATAAAAAATGAACATTAAATCCTTTAATTGAATAACTTTGATTAGACATGGGCACTACATACATTGTTTTACACTGGAAAACGCGTGAAATAAGACCTGATAAATAGTTGTTATGATACTAAATCTTTGATAAAATTGTAACAAATATCTTACTTCTTTGATACCATCTCATGTGATTTAATATAGAAAAATAATGCAAACTTAAATATTGAATGAGAAGAAGCTATACCAAGAGATGATGAAAAACGATATATCTTCTATGCAAACAAGTTATCACATTCTCATCAAATCTCACATGCAAAAAAGAGAATCTTGTTATCTAGAAGACCCAACATCCTCATCAAATATCACATCATTGCTCACCACCGTCCCCCATTGCATTGGAATATCAGTCTTATAAGCTGTAGAAGTATCACTGTATTCATCAACATAGGATGTTATCACAACATCCATAACAGGTTATGAACCTATCTCCATGCCATCCCACCATGCATATGCCTTCTCAAAACTAGAAGGCTCTTCCAACCTTCCATTGGAATGTACAAGTTCCACTAGATCAACAAGTAACTTGAAAAGGCCACCCTCTTGCACTTCTCTAGCAAAAGTCATTGGACTAGCTAGACTACAATCAATGATGGTGCACAAATGTCCCTCAAATGCATATATCCAATGTAAATTTGTCATACAAGAAACTGAAAGAATATTTTTTTTCAAACCGAGAACATATAGAATATCTCTCAGCTCAAGAACATCATATGAAGGTATCTAAAAAGAAATGGAGTCAACTCCTTTCACGGGATAAATGGAAACATCACCAAGCTCCATGCTCATTCCTCCTTCTTGCTCTTGAATCTTGTTGAATAATAACTTGTCATATGTCACATGTCTTGAATACCCACCATCCATATCCCATCCAACACTAGGCACCGTGTTAGAAGATAAAAAGGAAGCCATGAAAAAGGTAGTCTCAAATGGAGAGTTGATCTCCTTTACATCTGCTATAGTCATAGTTGCAACCTGTTTCACACCCTTTCCCTTCTTCTTTGATGGGAACTGACTAGTATAACATCCCATCTCGTGAAATTGGAAGCACATTACCTTAATCAAGTCCTTTCCTATGTTTTTCCCATCCTTATTCTTGAAGCCTTTCTTGCTACCCTTCTTTGTCTTTTCAACAAGGCCAATAACATCTATTTCCCCTTGTGTTGTAGGGATTTTGCACCCTACAGGAGCTAAGCTCCCTTAGGTTCTACCAATGCTTGAGACAGGAATAGAGACATAACCTAAGGATGTTCCTAGATCTGATTCATACATGAAGACAACCAAAGAACATGAAAACCTCCCAAAGAACAAAGCAATCATGCATGGATTAACAATAGATCTAGTAGTATATCATAACATATAATTATACTAATTCTATACCAATGAATACATAAACTTATACGAACAATTAGATAGAGGGAAACATCCAATATGTCTTCGATTAATCAAACAATCAATATTACAAGTTATATATGTAGACAAAAGAGATGGCAGCTTTCCAATCTCTTTTCCCAAGTCTTGAAACCAAATCACTAGAGTAACTTTGCTAGCTCATTCCTCATCATTTCCAATGGAAAATGGATTGGTTCTTATAGGGATTTAGGGATAAGTCCATATATTTATTAGGATAATATTCCCAATCTCATAATGGAAGCTTTCTTGAGGCTAAACCTCGAGAAATCAGTGGGAGGTCTTATCCATCGAAACCAAATCCAAAAATAGGAGCTTCTAGACTTGGTCGCTCCCTAGACACATAGAAAGAGAGACTGGTCGCTCCTTGGCATGCCAAAAGGAATGAACAACCCTTTTTCATCTTCCTTATTTATCATCCTTTATTTATCATCTTTGATTCTCATTGAGTCTTCCAAAATTTTCATGAGTTTATGAAAACCCATGAATTAAAAATACTTTAACACTTAACAAAGAGACAAACAACCTTAACTTTTCCCCGACGCGTTCAGAGATTCGGTATCGGTAGAAATTAAAGGAGGAAATAAAAGCATTCGAAGAAACCACTGTCGCTGAGCATCGATTTTCAACGACATCGACAGAAGGAAGTTTTCTTTCACGACAAGCTTCATGCCATGTTATCGTCGATGACCGATCCCCGTTGGCATCAGTAAAAGGCGAGGAAAGCCAATGTTAAATGAAGAAATAAATGATATCGCTGACAACAGATACCCGACGTGAGAATCAAATCACGATGAACATCCAGACTACACTAAAGTTTTCTTTGACCGCCAACTTCTGAAACGTTTTTGGCATCAGGATTTTTGAGGACGCTAACCAAAGGAAACCATGCGATAGGTTTATCCCCGAACGCCGACTCCCGATACCTTTTTGGCATCGACAGTCCCGGGTTTATTTTAGAGTGCACAATTTGAAAAAAGTCCAGAGCTCAACCATTATCCGCGAGCTAAGTCATCGGTCCTCAATGTCACGTATCCCGAGCCAGTTGTGCCACGTCAGCACCGTATTATAAATTCATTCGGCATCAGAGGTTTTCGTAGGAGGATATCAATGAAAAACACAAAGTAACTTAGAGAACCGCTAAGAATGAATTCAGGGTTAACTTGCAAGAAATATGACCTAAGGGAATGACGCATCCAAGAGGGGGATGCGCAACAAATCTAAGGCTTGAAAATACGTTCTGAATCAGATAAGAAAAAGATCGACAAAGAACAAAGGAGATACATATGAAAAGAAACAGAAACGATGCATCCAATCGCTGCAACCAAAATACTTTCATCAAAATTTTAAGGCTTATATTAGATTTCCACCTAGATTAAGTTACATACAAGAGACACTGTCAACACCTTTTGGTCCATCGACCCAGTTTACATTTAAGAGCATGAAATTTTTCAAAAAACTATCAAAATTTTGTGCCTCATCTGAGAATACAAAATATAGTTCATTAAGCATGCCTCTTCTATGCACTAACAAGGTCCGCTCAGACTTTCTTCCTGACTGTTTCATGTCCCCTGAGACATTTTCGTTTTCTGTTCTTCCGACACCCTTTGTGCTTCGCGCAGTTGCATGATTGAGAATTTTGGTATGCAGAACTGAGTCCCCTTGAACAACAATCCTTCCTGAATCATGTACTCTGTCCACTGGCTTCTATCTCTTAGCACAGGGTTTGCACATGATTCGTATGCCTCCTTGAAATCTGTATAATCACAATACATATCCTTAAGGTGTTCAAACCCCAAGGTCTTCACCTGGAATTCATACAGAATCAAACATCTCCTGCTTAACGCATCAACAACTTTGTTAGCATTCCCAACAATATGTTTTATTAAAAAAGTAAAATTCTGCATAAACTCAACCCATTTTGCATGCCTCTGATTTAATGTTTCTTGCCTGGTTATGAATTGTAAATCCTGGTTATCCCTATACAAGACAAATTCCTGTGGGACAAGACAATGTCTCCATTTATTCAAGGCTTGAATTATGGCATAAAACTCTTTGTCATATGTGGAGTACTTCCTCTTGTTCTCATTCAGCTTCTCACTGAAATAGGAAACAGGTCGATTATTGTGACATAAAACTGCTCCTATTGCAACTCCACTTGCATCACATCTCACATGAAATATCTTTTTAAAATTTGGCAAGACCAGAATTAGTCGTTTTGTGATTTTCTCCTTGAGTATATTGAAGCTCCTCTCAGTCTCCTCTGTCCATTTAAAAGACTTGTTCTTTTTCTTCACTGTGTCCATCATTGGCGCACAAATTCCATTGAAGTATCTGATGAACTTCCTATAGAAACTTGTTAATACATGGAAGATTCTTACATCGAACATGCTCCTTGGTGATGACCATTCTTTGATTGCTTTCACCTTCTCTGGATCCATCTTCAGTTCATTCGAAGAGATCACAAAACCCAAGTAAATGAGTTTTGTCTTCATAAAAGAGGACTTCTTCAGATTTATCAACAACTTCTCCTGTTGTAGCCTCTTCATCACTAATGTTAGGTGCCTCAAATGCTCCTCTTTAGTCCTGCTAAATACCAGTATATCATCCAGATACACAACCACAAACTTGCCAATGAAATCTTTTAGTATTTCATTCATCAGCCTCATAAAAGTACTCGGGGCATTTGTCAAGCCAAATGGAATAACAAGCCACTCATACAAACCTTATTTTGTCTTAAAGGTTGTTTTCCACTCATCACCTTATCTCATACTGATCTGGTGATATCCACTTTTCAAATCTATTTTTGAAAAGAAATTTGCTCCACTTAAATAGTCCATTCGATCATCCATCGATGTAGTTGTAAGGATAACTCTGGGTTTCCTCACCATAGTGGACTTCATCTCTTGTTCTTCCTTGAATTAATTCCATAGTTCCTTCTCACTCATGAGAAGTATGCTTGTGATGGCTTCCTCTTTCACTTTCTTCTCCTCTATTGGCAACAACATGTGTGTTCTACCATTCTTCCCCAAGGTGTATGTGTTTTTCCTCCCATCACGAATGACATTCCTGTCAAACTGCCATGGTCTTCCCAACAAAATATGGCATACATCCATGGGGATGAAATAACACAGGATTTCATCTCTATATCCTCCTATCCTAAATTCAACCAAGCATTGTTTAGTAACCATTACATGGTGTCATTTATGCAACCATGGGAATTTGTATGGATCCGGGTGTGTAGTTTTCTCCAGCTCCAATTTCTCCACCATCTTTGTGGATACTAAGTTATCAAATCTCCCACTATCGATTATCACCTTGCATACTTTGTCTTTAGTCTTGCAAGTTATCCTGAAGAGAATGTTCCTCTGCAATGTCTTTTCAACTTTTGCCTCTGGTTTTAAGAGAACCTTCCTCAACAACAGGGATCTCCCATCCTCTGCTCCTTCTTCTTCAAAATTTCCTCTTTGTGCTTATGAAATGTGAGATTCACCTCCTCCTTCTTTGTTTTTTCTCGAGGCATTCCCAAGACATGTGTCATGTCTTTCCACAGACATAACATCTTATTCCTCCTCTGCCTCTTCCTCTAGAAGGGTTTCGTCCACCACCCTGTCTTTCTCATGAACTTCCTCCTCTTTTCGTGTGTCTGTGTGGTTTCTTAGTCTCGTCCTTAGACTTATGTGCTCTGTCATGGGTAAATCCCTTGCTTTTGATGGGACTGAGCTTTTACCTCTTCCTCGATGGATTTGTCTCTTGGCCAACTTCTCCTCTTATTTCAATGCGAAATGATAAGCGTCCTCCACTGTTCTTATTGACATCATACTGATCTCATCCTGGATTTCATATATCAGGCCATTTATGTATCTAGCAACTCTCTCTTCATCTCTCTCTCTTTGTCCAGTTCTGATGTTTAGTCTGTAGAACTTCTCAGTGTACTCCTTAACTATCATCCATTTCTGTCTCAAGTTCTGCATCTTCCTGAACAGATTGATCCGATAATCTTTGGGCATGAACTTAGCCTTCAACTTGGCTACCATTGTGTCCCAATGCTTTATCTTCTGCTTTCCTTTGCTTCTCCTCTCATCCTGTAGTTCATCCCACCATAGTGTTGCACGTCCCTTGATTATGGTGACAACTTGTTTCACCTTCCTCTCTTCATCGACATATTCATAGTCGAAGTGTTTGTCCATGGATCATATCCAATCCAATAGCTCCTCAACATCTAAATCGCCTTCATACATTGGGACCTCTATCTTGGCTCCACCTCCCAATCTAGCAACTGCTCTCAACAAGCGTTCTTCGGCAACATCCTCTCCTGCAACTTCGTCAATGAAATTCTCTCCCATGGCTTCTTCGCTCTCTGCATCACTGACATCTCCAGTTTTAGGTGCTCTTCTCTGTGTTGCCTCCATGTCCTCTAATATTTCACGAAGTTCTCGCATTTCCCTTTCTATAGCTCGATTGGCTAAGGGTTTCTCTCCTCATCTCCTCAGTGGCATTGTGTTGACTGCCTATCACACACAGAGTACAACTTCAAGTTATTTTTGTCTCCTCTCCTTTTCCTGCTATCTATAGACATAAAATGGCTATGATAGCACTTGATGCAGACCCCCCTTCTCTCCCAAGGGATGTGCGACCTCCCGGTCTAGTATCAATCAAGAAAATGAGTCTGATTGACTCTTCGGGCCTCTTTTAGACCCAAAACCCACTTACACAGGTCCTTTCTCCAAAGGCGTAGGTCGTATGAGACCCACATACCTTATTATGAGGGTTGTTAATATCTCAATGCCAAACAGGTGCTAGCTCTTCCCTACTAAGCCCTTTCTCACTTGTGACCACGGGTGGTGACCACGTGCCTGAGTGAAAGGCATGTCGCGATTTCACATCTCGCGACTCTGGGAGTGATGCTACCTTTGTTTCCCTGATAGCTGAAATCCTGATGACCCGAGATATACGAGTCAACTCTTCCCTTGATCGACGACTGCGATCAAGTCAACGTTTCACATTTCACGACTTCAGACTCTCCTTTGCTCCGTTCTCTCGATGCCCAAAATTTCGATGCTTCATGTCTGATGGTCCAGATCCTCCCTCGATTCGATGGTCACAATGATTTTGGGACTTTGCGTTTCATGAAGTCGAAAGGTTTGTCACCTCAAGTCTCCCGATCCCTGAAATACTGATATTTCACCCTGGACAATCAATGGTCCAGATCTCCCCTGAATCTAATGGCTCAAGTCCAGTCGTGGATTCAGACCTCGTGAATCCTTGGTGCTCTTCCCTTTGACTTCTTCAGAGCGTGAGTAAATGAAACGATGATCGTTCTCCATGCATCCCTCCTGATGGACAGTTCCGATTCTTTGGTGTTTAGATCAAACGGTTGAGTTCTCTCCTCTTTTGCACTTATTCTTTTCTCATACTTAGAATATTTCTAAGCGCTCAAAGGTTTCGAACCTTTGTTCCTCCAACGAGTCTGACCCTTGGACTTCGTGAACAACTATGAAAGGTGTTGTCCCTCTTGATCTTGGTCTTGTGAAGACTTCGATTTCCCACTCACTCTTTGCATCTCAGGGATCTCGATAACTCAGACCCAAAGGATTTATCGAAGATAAATTCCTTTCTCTTTCCTAGAGTTCTCCCCTTCTGATTCCTCGACTTCTCACAAAGTCCCTTCGACACTCAGTCGAACCTCGTATCTGTGAACTCCTTGCAACAGACCTTTACGCAAGATTTTGGGTTCTTGCGGATGACTGTGCACGCCTTGCACCAGTCTCTTTTCACTCCTTGCAAAGGGAAAAGTTCGTGTTGTCTCTTCTAAACTTTGGAATCGAAAACAAATCCTGTCAATGCGCTCCTTGCGTTTCTATGTGCACACCTTGTACCGCTTCAACAAAAAATAAACAATTGAAACTTATCCTAGCATTCACAGTCTCATCTATTCATGACGAGATTCATTCATTCACTCATGAAATTTTTTTTACAGTGAACTGCAAACAATATTCACACCATACATTGGGTCAATTTTCCTCTGTTCTATTCATAAGTGAAAAATGGTTACAACTGTGATTCGAAATAAAAAACAAAAAAAATGAAAACTAAGATTTTCTCCTCATCACTAGTTGATTTACTGACTAGCCTCATTTGGGCATACAAAACCTCTATTTATCAGAGGGTTCTTAAGACTTCCCCTGGCTACTTATCTACTCTACAACTTATCCTAACGACTATCTTGGATCAGTCGCACTCCAGAGCCGTAATGGAAACTCCCGCTCCGCTCACGATTATCCAAACGTGTCTCAAAGGGTAATTTCGGTGCTGGGTTCAAGCATGCCTCAAAAGATAAATTATGGCGCTGAGTTAAGGCAGATTTCAAATATCTACAGTAATTGTTGGTGTTGAGCTCCTGTACATATTCCCAGACACTGATAGGTCTTGCTCCACATGCTTGCCAATGATGCTCCTACATCATACTCCCCTTGACAAAAATTCATGGACTCCTGTCCATGAGCTCCTGCACTGACTTTCCATGCTTCTGGATAGAAACTTCATTTTACCAATTGGAATCTTCTATTGGGTGTCCCTTCCATTTGACCAGATAGTCAAAATAGGTCTTCCTCCTGGTCTTCTTACCAACCCTCTGATCAACGATCTTCTCCATTTGTGGTTTTTCTACTATGGGAATTTGCTTTTCCCACTGAATCCTTTCTTGATATTTCGATCTCTCTGCATCATATTTCCTTTAAGGATATAGGTCTGAAACATTGAATATGGGAAATATGCCCACATCATCTGGAAGCCCAATCTCATAGGTGTTTTCATCAAACTTCCTTAAAATCTTACATGGTCCGATCTTCTTCATCTTCAACTTGTTATATGTTTCCCTAGGGAACCTTTCTTTCCTGAGATGTGCCAGAACCTAGTCTCCTACTTTGAATTTAAGTTCTCTGCAGTGTTGATCAGCTCTGCGCTTGTATTCCTGGTTAGAACTCTGCAACCGTCCTCTGCTCTGGCTATGGAGCCTCTGCATTTCTGCAACAAAATCTTCTACTCCAACGCTCCTGATATCACTCTGTTCTAAGTCTCTCAACTTAGATACTCCCTTGGGCTGCATTCCATACAATATTTGGAATGGGATCCTTCCAGTACTCATATTTGGTGAGTCATTGTATGCAAATTTTTCTTGCGGCAGAATCTAATCCCACTGATTATGATTCTCAGTGACCAGAATCCTCAATAAGTTTCCCAAACTTCTGTTTACCAACTCAGTGTGTCCATCCGTCTAAGGGTGATAAGATGATATGAAGGACAAATCTGTCCCCAACTTCTTCCACAGTGTTATCCAAAAGTGACCAAAGAATTTTGTGTCTCTGTCCAAGACAATGCTTCTGGGTAGGCCGTGAAGTTGTACAACTTCCTTGAAAAAAAAATTTGCAACATCCATTGCACCACTGGTCTTCTGGCATGGTATAAAATGTGCCATCTTTGAAAATATGTCCACCACCACAAATATGGAATCAAATCCTCTTTGCATTCTTGGTCGTCCCAACACAAAATCCATGCTTATTTCATCCCAAGGCCTCTCTGGTATGGGCAATGGTTGATACAATTCAGTGTTATGTCTTTTTCCTTTTACGTGTTGGCAGATTCTACACCTGTTCACAAAATTTATCACTTTTTTTCTCATACCTGGCCAATAGTATGGACTTCTCAACTGTGAAAATGTTTTATCATGGCCTAAATGTCCAGCCAATCCTCCACTATGTTTCTCCTTCAAAAGGTTATCCCTCATTGAGAATTTTGGTATGCACAATTGATTCCCCTTGAACAACAATCCTTCTTGAATCATGTACTATGTCCACTATCTCTATATCTTAGCACATGCTTCGCACATGCTTCGTATGCCTCCTTGAAATCTGTATCATCACAATAGATATCCTTAAGGTGTTCCTGGAATTCCTGCAGAATCAAACACCTCCTGCTTAACGCATCATCAACTTTGTTATCATTCCCAACAATATGTTTTATGACAAAAGTAAAATTATGCATAAACTCAACCCATTTTGCATGTCTCTGATTCAATTTTTCCTGCCTTGTTATGAATTGTAAAGCCTGGTTATCGCTATACAAGACAAATTCTTATGGGACAAGATAATGTCTCCATTTCTTCGAGGCTTGAATTATGGAATAAAACTCTTTGTCATATGTGGAGTACTTTCTCTTGGTCTCATTCAAACTCTCACTGAAATAGGCAACAAGTCGATTATCGTGACTTAAAACTGCTCCTATTGCAACTCCACTTGCATCACATCTCACCTGAAATATCTTTTTAAAATTCGGCAAGACCATAATTGGTCATTCTGTGATTTTCTCCTTGAGTATATTGAAGCTCCTCTGTCCATTTAAAAGACTTGTGCTTTTTCCTCACTGTGTCCATCATTGGCGCACAAATTCCATTGAAGTCTCTGATGAACTTCCTATAGAAACTTGTTAATCCATGGACTATTTTTACCTCGAACATGCTCCTTGGTGATGACCATTCTTTAATTGCTTTCACCTTCTCTAGATCCATCTTCAATTCATTCAAAGAGATCACAAAACCCAAGTAAATGAGTTATGTCTTCATAAAAAAGGACTTCTTCAGATTTATCAACAACTTCTCCTGATTTAGCCTCCTCATCACTAATGTCAGGTGCCTCAAATGCTTCTCTTTAGTCCTGCTAAAGACCATTATATCATCCAGATACACAACCACAAAATTGCCAATGAAATCTTTCAGTATTTCATTCATCAGCCTCATAAAAGTACTTGAGGCATTTTTCAAGCCAAATGGCATAACAAACCACTCATGAAAACCTTATTTTGTCTTAAAGGTTGTTTTCCACTCATCACCTTCTCTCATCTTGATCTGGTGATATCCACTTTTCAAATCTATTTTTGAAAAGAAATTTGCTCCACTTAAACAATCCATTAAATCATCCATCGATGTACTTGTAAGGATAACTATGGGTTTCGTCACCACAACGAACTACATCTCTTGTTCTTCCTTGACTTCCTTCCCACTCATGAGAAGTATGCTTGTGTTGGCATCCTTTTTCACTTTCTTCTCCTCTATTGGCAGTAACATGTGTGTTCTACCATTCTTCTCCAAGGTGTATGTGTTTTTCCTCCCATCATCAATGACATTCCTATCAAACTTCCATGGTCTTCCCAAGAAAATATGGCATACATCCATGGGGATTACATCACATAGGATTTCATCTCTATATCCTCCTATCTTAAATTCAACCAAGCATTATTTAGTAACCATTACCTGGTGTCCTTTCTGCAGCCATGGGACTTTGTATGGCTTCAGGTGTGCAGTTGCCTCCAGCTCCAATTTCTCCACCATGTCTATGGATACTAATTTATCAGTTCTCCCACTGTCGATTATAACCTTGCATACTCTGTCTTTAGTCTTGAAAGATGTCTTGAAGAGACTATTCCTCTGCACTAGATTTTCAACTTCTATTTTTGGTTTTAAGAGAACCTTCCTCAACATCAGGGATCTCCCATCCTCTGCTCCTTCTGCTTCAACATTTCCTCTCTGTGCTTCTGAAATGTGAGCTTCACCTCCTCCTTCTTTCTTTTTCTTGGGGAATTCCCAATACATGTGTCATGTCTTTCCACAGGCATAACATCTTATTCCTCCTCTGCCTCTTTATCTAGAAGGGTTTCGTCCACCACCCTGTCTTTCTCGAGAACTTTCTCCTCTTTTCGAGTGACTGTGTGGTTTCTCAATCTCGTCCTTAGACTTATGTTATTTGTCATGGGTAAATCTCTTGATTTTTCTTGGGACCGATATTTTACCTCTTCCTCGCTGACTTTGTTTCCTGGCCAACTTCTCCTCTTCTTTCAAAAAAAACTGATAAGCGTCCTCCACTGTTCTTACTGACATCATACTCATCTCATCCTAGATTTCATATCTTAGGCCATTTATATATCTGACAACTTTCTCTTCATCTCTCTCTCTTTGTCCAGTTCTGATGTCCAGTCTGTAGAAATCCTCGGTTTACTCCTTAATAGTCATCCCTTTCTATCTCAGGTTTTGCATCTTTTTGAACAGATTTATCTGATAATCTTTGGGCATGAAATTATCCTTCAACTTGGCTACCATTCTGTTCCAACTCTTTATATTCTTCTTGCCTTTTCTTCTCCTCTCGGCCTGTACTTCATCCCACCACAGTGCTGCATGTCCCTTGAGTCTGGTGACAACTTGTTTCCCCTTCCTCTCTTCATTGAAATATTCATAGTCGAAGTGTTTGTCCATGGATCTTATCTAATCAAGCAGATCCTCAACATATAAATTGCCTTCACACATTTGGACCTCTATCCTAGCTCTGCCTCCCAATCTAGCAACTTCTCTTAGTAAGCGTTCTTCAACGACATCCTCTCCTGTAGCTTCTTCAATGACATTCGCGCCCATGGCTTCTTCTCTCTCTGCATCACTGACGTCTCTAGTGCTAGGTGCTCTTCTCTGTGATGCCTCCATCACCTCTAATCTTGCACGATTTTTTCTCATTTCCCTTTCTACAGCTTGATTGGCTAAGGGGTGCTCTCCTTTTCTCCTCGGTGGCATTGTGTTGACTGTCTGTCACACACAGAGTAAAACTTCAAGTTATTTTCATCTCCTCTCCTTTGCTTGCTATCTACAGACATAAAATGACTTTGATACCACTTGATGCAGACCCCCCTTCTCTCCCAAGGGCTGCGCAACCTCCCGGTCTAGGATCAATCAAGAAACTGAGTCTGATTGACTCTTCAAGCCTCCGCTAGACCCAAAACCCACTTACACATGTCCTTTCTCTAATGGCATAGGTCGTATGAGACCCACATACCTTCTCCTGAGTGTTGTTCATATCTCAACGCCAAACGAGCGCTAGCTCTTCCCTGCTAATACCTTTCTCCCTTGTGACCACAGGTGGTGCCCACGTTCCTGGGTGAAAGGCACGTTGTGATTTCACATCTCGAGGCTCTGGGAGTGATGTTACCTCTGTTTCCCTGATAGATGAAATCGTGATGACCCGAGATCTATGAGTCAACTCTTCCCTTGATTGACAACTGCGATCAAGTCGACGTTTCGTGACTTTGGAGTCTCCTTGCCTCCATTCTCCCGATGCCCGAAATTATGATGCTTAAGGTATGAAGGTCGAGTTCCTCCCTTGATCCGATGGTCACAATGCTTTCGAGACTTCACGTTTCATGAAGTTGAAAGGTTTGTCACCTCAAGTCTCTCGATCCCTGAAATGTCGATATTTCACCCTCGACAATCAATGGTCTAGATCTCCCCTCAATCAAATGGCTCAAGTTTAGTCATGGATTTTGACCTCTTGAATCCTTGGTGCTCTTCCCTTTTACTCCTCTAGAGTGTGAGTTAGTGAAATGTTGATCGTTCACCACATGTCCCTCTTGATGGACGGTTCCGATTCTCTGGTGTTTAGATCGAATGACTAAGTTCTCTTCTCTTTTGTGCTTATGCTTTCCTCAGACTTAGAAGATTTCTAAGCACTCAAAGGTTTCCAACCTTTGCTCCTCCAACAAGTCCAACCCTTGGACTTTGTGAACTCCTATGAAAGGTGTCGTCCCTCCTGATCTTGGTCTTTTGAAGAATTCGATTTCTCGCGCATTCCTTTCATCTCAGGGATATCGATAACTCAGACCCGAAGGATTTCTCGAATAGAAATTCCTTTCACCCTCTTGGCATTCTCCCCTTCTGATTCCCTGACTTCTCACAAAGTCACTTTGACACTCAGTTGAACCTTGGATCTGTGCACTCCTTGCAACAGACCTTTACGCAAGATTTTGGTTTCTTGCAGATGACTATGCACACCTTGCACCAGTCTCTTTGCACTCCTTGCAAAGGGAAAAGTTCGTGTTGTCCCTTCTAAACTTCAGAATCGAAAACAGATCTCATCAACACACTCCTTTCATTTCTGTGTGCACACCTTACACCACTTCAACATAAGAGAAACAATTGAAACTTATCCTAGCATTCACAGTCTCATCTATTCATGACGAGATTCATTCATTCACTCATGAAAAAAAAAATACCGTGAATTGCAAACAATATTCACACCATACATTGGGTCAATTTTCCTCTGTTCTATTCATAAGTGAAAAATGGCTACAACTGTGATTCGAAATAAAAAACAAAAAAACTGATAAACTGAGATTTTGTCCTCACTCCTATCCAACTGATCACTAGCTGATTTACTGACTAGCCTCATTTGGGCGTACAAAAACTCTATTTATCAGAGGGTTCTTAGGACTTTCCCTGGGTACTTATCTACTCTACAACTTATCCTAACAACTATCTTGGATCATTCTCACTCCAGATCCGTAATGGAAACTCCCGCTCCACTCGCGATTATCCAAACATGCCTCAAACGGTAATTTCGACGCTAGGTTCAAGCGTGCCTCAAAAGATGAATTCCAGCGCTGAGTTAAGGTAGATTTAAAATATCTGCTATAACTATCGGTGTTGAGCTCTTGTAAATATTCCCAGACATTGATAGGTCTTTCTACGTGTGCTTGCCAACGATGCTCCTGCATCACTTCGAAAATATCTAACTAGATAACACACATAAGTAATTCCTCAGTGGCTGATCTTGTACGCGACTCGCTCGGGATTTGGTTTTTCTCAGTTTCCTTATTCTTCCTTGTCCTTCCCCTTCTCTGAGGTATCTTCTGTTGAGAAAACATGGCTTCCAACGTCCTCCCTTCTAGCACATCTTTTCCCACTGCGGTCGTTGCATGAGGCGATACCATCATTTCCGCGCACGAATAAGAACCTCCCTTTAAGGCCTCGGGAATGTTCACTGCAAGAAAGAATGAATCCCAAGCATTTTGGGGCTCAAACCTAGTGCTTGGGATACTTCGCATGCCTCGTCTTGTGTTGTGAGGAGTTCCCATGGTGCAACAACATATCTATCCTATGTGTGGGAAACACGACAAAGGCTCAAAGAGAAAAAAATTGATTTGATTAGACTGGGATCACAAGATGGATTTCCAATAGTGAATAAGCTTGGCTGGTGAGTAAAACACATGAAAAACATCCAAAATTTATAATAGAATGGGTTGCGAGTGAAAATGTGTCAGGGAACACTGGATTTATGGTGATTGGATGTTTTGAAGCAAACTGAATATCCTCTGTAAAACATCCACGCGACGATTATGTTTCAGGGCATGTGAGATACAACCAATAGGAGTTGTAGAGGGTGTGTGGTACGAACACCGTGATTTTTCAATCCCCTAGCCATCATAATGATCTGATGATAGTTGATTCACTTGTGGATGTGACTTCTGTTTAAACAACTTGCCTCGATCTAGAGTGCCTAACAACTTCCCTTATGATGGGATTCAAATGTTTTAGAACATACTCGTACTTTCGACACATGTTTGGCTCTGACATCCTTTCTCGAATCTAAGGGCTAACCGACCATGGGTGTGATTTTAACTTTCACATTCTTTCGTACCTAACTTGTCATGCTGTGGCACACAAATGTAACCCACCCCAACCAGGGAAAAATGACGGCGCTAACAGAAGCGATGCAAGCGATTTGAAATATTGCAGAGCTGATGTAAGTATCAAACAACTAGATATAGCGAACTTCACAGGTATGTTCCAGTCTATATTCTTCATGCTTACATTTCATACATATATTTTTTATCGAGTGTTTCTCTATACACAGTCTTTAAACGATTTTAATTTCAATTGCAGGATAGACACCTTCGAGTGTTGAGAAAGAATGGCTCCAGAGTTTCGTCTGAAGATTCAAGAAAATAGGTCAAGTGCGAGGGAGTTGAGTCAAAATCGACAAAGGAAGTGAAGGATATCGAACTTCCTGAGTTTGGAATGCCCGACGACTTTGTCAATTTACGTGACATAATCAAATTGCACTCTGAGAAAGATTCATCATGGGCTAAATAAATAGCAAAGGTGTCAAATAAAAGAGAACCGGGTAAGGTTCCACGGTTCATGGAACACCTGATCGAAGCTTAGACTGTTCTACAACAGTTACATGTTAGTCTAGTCAAGTATCACATGCGGTGGAGATCAGAGAGATTTATGCGGCCCCGATGGAACAATGTCGATTTCCATACGCCCACACATATGAAGATGTGTTCATGGATTAGTCAGAATACAAGAAGAATCACCCGTTTAAAGTGATACCTTGAGATAACTTCAAGAAAAACTGATATGAGAGCACCATGTAGAAAATTTTGTTTTACTTATCTGCAATTAGTCGTTATTTTCATTTAATTTCATATTATAAATAAGAGAAACGACCGATTAGTTAAGGGTCGATGGTTGTTGCAAGAAACTCTCATTTATGGTTTTGTTAAGAATTATTTTGGAGCTACCTTTAATTGAGAAGTCCTTCTGGACCAAATACAAGTTATATTTTCATCAAATGTGTGTATGATTGAATGTGAAGAAGAACTATTTCCTATCCCATCTCATAAGTCGATGCAGTAGCGAGTAAGACCTATTAAATCTATTGATAAGTTATCTAATGCAATGTTTTTATAATTCTTTCTTTAATGATTAAAATGAATTGTTGTGTTATTTTGTGATTCATTATTAGAGTTAAGTGAATTATTTTTCTTACCGTTGTTGATCACATGCCTATGGTATATGATCATTGTCTGCATACTAGGGTAAGGGCTATCCCAAACCCCGCCTCTTCTCCAATAGTTTAAGTTTATTCCCATTTGTTGCCTAGTTGGTTTATATCATCTTTCCAATCTTTTACCAGTCACACCAAAAGAAAATTACAAAAAGAGAACATTTGAACCGAAGGAGAGGCCTTCACAAGAAACATAAATCCCATCAATTAATTGGACGGATCGCAAGATCTGGAGAACCGTTCCACTATTAAATGCTACAGAGTATAATTGGGCCTTGGTGGTGGGTTTGGTTCCTTCTGTTGAACTAAAGGGATTTAGGACCCATCAACAGTATACTGAAGAGATGGCATCCTTCCAAGCTAATTCCCAAGTCTTGCAACCAAATCACCAAAGTAACTTTGCTAACTCTTTCCTCCTCCTTTCCCATTGAAAATGGCTTCGTTATTATAGTGATTTAGGGATAAAGCCATATAGGTATTAGGATAATATTCTCAATCTCATAATGGAATCCTTCTTGAGGCTAAACCCTGAGAAATTAGTGGTAGGTCTTATCCATCGAAACCAAATCCAAAAATAGGATCTTCTAGACTTGGTCTCTCCCTAGACGCATAAACAAAGAGACCAATCACTCCTTGGAAGGAAAAAATGAGTAAACAACCCTTTTGATCACACCCTTAGTGAAGGAAAATGGAGACCATCCCTTTTGGCTGCACCCTTAGTGAAGGAAAAGGGAGAACAAGTGGGAAATTCACTAGAAACTCAGGGAAAAAGTGGTAGGTTTTAAGGGTTAAAATGAGTGGTTTCTAGGGGATAATGACCTAGATATTAGGTGATATTTAGGTGATAATAACCTAATGATTAGGTGGAAAATAACATTATAACATATTTCCCCTAAAGTGTGAGGTTAAAAGAGGTTTATGATGGACAAAACACTTTACAAATCAATTCACAGAGCTTTGGGAAAAGAATCTTGGAGAAGAGCATCGCCAGTCCTGCTGAAAAATATTACTGAGGTGGGCATACCCATGCTCTGTAAGAAATACCAGAAAATAACCCCCATAAATACATTGCGGATCCATGCATGCCACAAATGATGGGATGATGGCCATAACAAAATACACCATGGATCCATCAAGAACCAATCATGACTCGATCATGGCCATGAAAGTATACATTGTGAATGCATGAAAGACGCAAGTGAAATCATAGCCATGACCAAGTACAAATGTGGATCTATGTCACATCATACAAATCAGTGAGATGACTCAATAACTTAGCAATCTGTGAATTTCTCATGAATATTCTCCATCTCATATTGGGAAATAATATCATCTAAAAAAATTGTGATCTTTCCAAAGGTCTTCGTCCTACACATGGATGGTATGAATCTACAACATGTGAATAAATGAGCTAAAGTTAAGCATGGTAGAAACAATCTGATTACTGATCATTATCGTATATTGTTAACAGATGTGAGGGAATCCACCAATGAATATGATGGAACCCAATATATCAAGTACAATCTATGAAGTGTGAAAAAAGGGGTTGATGTCGAACACTTGTAGATTCATTCTACAGGACCCAATAATGTAAACCCACTGAGGAAATGCAAGGAGACCTTCCAATGATGTCTACAAGTCCCAGGGTACTAATGGGTTTCTATATTTCAATCCTAGATAATGTGATCCAGATGGATGTCGGTGGCCTCCCAACTATTCCAACTGGCTCATTTTGGTAGTTTTTCAATTTGGTTGTTTTTTTCTAGTTTTCGTGTCCTGGAATTCCGGGGCTGTTTTGTGGCTCTAAATAGGCTATTGTGTACCTAAAAATAATATCATATGCAAAATTTGCAACCCCGGGAATTTTATGTGCTATCTTACCCCAATGGGGCCCACATGACTTTTGGCGCTTCATCTCCTAGGGTTAGGTTTCTGGATGTCTAGGGTTTTGGCATTCCTATTTATTGTAAAAAGGATTAGAGAGCCTCATTGTAACCATCTTATTGAAAATGAGAAAATCCATCACATCTCTTCTCAGAGATAAGCCGCCACCATTCTAACAAGATTGTTTTCAATCTTCATTTTACAGTTTCAACATATTTCCTTATTGAATAGAAGCCAATTTTACTATATCCTTGTTATTGTTCCTTGTGTTTCTGTGTTAATAATAATAATAATAATATGTATCCCTTTCGTTCTTCTCATACAATCCATATCATAATGAGTTGGAGTCGATAGGGCGAAATACTTCGAAGGAGTGCCTTGATCCATCCCCTATCAATCTATACAAAACATGTAAAGATAGATGGTGTGAAAACTGTAATAATAGAGTAAAACTGACACAAGGATGGTTGGGATAAATAGGAGGAAACAAACTATAGGTGGCCGACATAGGTAACCTTCCCTTGAAAAAGTATTCACGAGAAATAAATTGACTCTGCATAATTAACTCATATGAAGACCATAACGTTGGTCATGGACCTATCAGTGGAATGCGACACACAATGGAAATGGTGGTCAATGAGAGAGGATGGATGACCCGAATGTTATGTATGATGATATAACTGTTGGATCATGTTGTCATTGATGCCAAAGGTTTATTTAATTGATGTCAAAGGATTTATTTCAAGTTATTGATTGATGTTAAGGGATTGATTGATGCCAAAGAATGATTGATTGATTGATTGATGTCACGGAATTGGTTTATGCCAAAGGATGATTGAATGATGTCAAAGGTCAAAGGTTTGATGTATACATGTAAAATCATAGTATATTGATAAGATGGATCAATCAGTTGTCATTGATACATAATGCATATATGAAGATGGATCAATGACTCAGTTGTCATTGATACATGATGATGAAGATGGATCGATTGGTATATGATGCAAAAATGAATCATTATTGTCTTATCATGGTTGATAAGGTGTACAAATGGAAGAACTCCAAAGTGGTCCCCTTATGGTGAAATCCCTCATGGGAAGACGCTTTGTGGTTGAGTTTCCCTTGAAGTATGGTTGGAGAACCCATGCTTATATTTGGAATAATGAAATTAAGATCAATGAAGTTGTTGGTGAAACTATCCTAGATGGATAGTGCTTGTCATTCCATTTCCGGTGGTATGTGGAATGTCACATAACTCCTCATGGTTTGAGAGTTATGGCCCTACGAGGATGAAGGACCCTCATATATAGTCTTGAAGCCCCAAAAGGTCAAAGAAGTCAAAGTGCTTGAAAATAAGAAATTGTTATTTAAATGGTAAAGTGAGGTGAGAAAGTCAAGGAGGAATATTTAAATAATAAAGAAATGGAGAACTTTCAAATTATGGAAAATGGTTAACCCTAAAATGAGGAAAATAGGTTAAGTGACCTAGAAATGGGTTAAGTGAACTAGATGCGGGTTAGTGACCTAGAAGATGCTTCTAAGGAAGCTACTTGGAGAGTATAAATAAGAGGCAATGGTCTCTCGTGTAAGTGGATCTTTTGGTGTATCTCTTATGCATCTCTTGAGCATGTATTGAAGATCTATTCTGAGAGGGAGAGTGTCTGGAGGATCTCATGGATGCATCAAAGTTTCGGCAAGTCTAAGATCATGACGGATAAAGTCTCGAAAGTTCAAAAACCCTAGTTTCTAAGGTATACGCGGGCTGTAGTGATCCATGGCACGTACATACACGGGCTAAATGAGGACAGGGCACATATAGTGGAAGAATTCATGTAGAATTGTGTGTGAGATGATGCCAGGCTCTTGAAGACTAAAGAAGGTTCTAGATATGAATTCTATGGGCTTAGATCTGCCATATAAATTTTGGTATGGTTACATTGTAGTCTTGATGGATATTCTTACTAGTTCTGTAGTGAATTCTTAAAGCATTCTTGGTATGGTTTTTGTGATGTGGTTTCTATTGGTTGATAGAGTGAGAAACACTCTTATGATTCGGTATTGATATGATTGCCATAATATGTTGAATTCTTATACATTATTGAGTAACATTCACATTGTATGGTTGAGGAGCATGAGTAAGTTGTTGGAGAGCTTGGATGTGTTGTGATGGGTTATGGGTCAGATTGGACAGTGAGAGACAAAAGAGAATGTGATTGAAGGTTGTAGAGTTTCTGAGTGTGTGATGAAAAGAAAACCTAATTGCTCAGAAGTGATACGCAGGCTGTAGTACATACTGGTCACGTACATACACGAGCTGCACTACTGGTAGGGTGCGTACATACGCATGTTGCACTACCGACAAGTCGTGTACCTTTTGACAGATTGATATCCGTTGAGGATTGTTGCCTCATCTCAGTTGGTGCTGAGGATGTAAGCTGAGTCTTGCACTATAGAGCTGGTATTGTTGTAGAGTTGTACTCTATTCAGTTGTTGTTGATAAACCCAAGGATTGTAGTCTGTAAAGAAAATAAAATTGCACATACACCTTGTGATCTTTGTGTTCCTTGTGGTTATGATTTGTTGATGATGTATTGTTGATATATGTTCACATTTAACTGATTATAAATGACAATAATAAGTAATGAGTAAATGGTTATTGGTTACTAATGAGTTTTGTGAAAGAGGGAAGTTTTGGGAAAAATAGCCCTACACGATTCACCCCTCCCCCTCTTAGTGTATTCGATGTGTCCAACAATTGGTATCAGAGCGGCCCTTCACTATAAGCCTTAACAATATTGGAGGAGATCCATAGACACACAAATGGATGATGAAGTTCCAATCCTTGATGAGGAAAACTATTCTACTTGGAGAATAGAAATGAGAGTACATTTGAAAGAGATGGGAGTGGGTATTTGGAAGGAAACTATTGGTGGATCAGTTTCCTTGAAGAACAAGTCAAAATTTGTAGCTCAAAGGGAAGGAAAGAAGAACGATGCATTGGCTCTCAAGACCATACTTAGTGGACTCTCAAGTTCTATCAAAGAGAGCATCGAGCAATGCACTTCCACCAAGGATATATGGCTAAATCTAGAGGAGACATACCAAATCAAGATGGATGATATTGAAAACAACTCCATCAAGACAAATGAAGGTAAAGAATCTCCAAAAACTCTTGGTTGCATTATTTCTACATGTGATGATATTGGAAAATAAGAAGATCTTGAAGATATTTCAAATAAAGGTAAAAAATCATGTGATGATGTTGACAAAAAGGAAGATCTTGAATACATTTCAAATGAAGGTAAAGAATCTTCACAAACCCTTGATTGCAATAATTCAAAATGTGATGATGTTGAATTTTTCTCTACAAGTGAAGAAGAAAATCTAGAAATAATTTGTATAGAATCAATTGATTGTTATCCCATGGAAGAAGTAGAAGAAAAGCTATCGGAGCTTAAAGAGAAAGTTGAAAGGGGTCTATATGAATACAACAATGACCATTACTATATATATTATACATATATTTCCGATAACACTAAAATGTTTCTTAAGAAGAGTCAAAGACACATCTTGAAGTTAAAGGAAATGCTCAAAGAACAAGAAGAGAGTAATAAGACTCAATTAGAAGAAAAGGAAGAAGAGATCACAAGACTAAAGAATGAAAAAGAAGATAAGAAGGTAGATAATGAGATTAGAAAAAGTCTTGAAATTATTGTCCATCTCAAGACCCAAATTGAAGAAGCCAAAAGGGTAGAGGAACTATTGAAGAATCAAGTAAATAAAAAGGAAGAGTCATGTCATATGTTAGAAGCCGAAGTTGTTGATCTTAGAAAGAAAGTAGAGAAGTCAAACAAATTCTTGAATAGATCACAAATCTTGAATGAGATCTTGGAAAGTCAAAGATCATCAAATGATAAATCAGGCCTTGGATACAAGGGTGAAGCTACAAATCCTGAAGCAATCACCTCAAAGAAGCATGAGGTAAGTCCCTCACTCTCAAAGGATGAAGACAATGTTGCAAGTCAACCATCTACACAATGGAAGGAAAGTTTCAAAAGAACAAAGCAATGAAGACATCAAGAAGCCATCCTTACACCTCAGAGAAGATGGACACCAAAGCAAAGGTATAAAAGTATTTTTCATGGTCAATGTTATTCATGTAATGAATATGGTCACAAATCTTTGGAATGTAGATCTTATGCAAGGAAAAATAATGGAAGATTTTATAACACCATAAAGTGTTGGAGATTTGATCAAGTAGGACACATTGTTGTTCACTTTCACAGAATGAGATGCTATAGCTGTAGTGGATTTGGCCACAAATCCCAATATTGTTGGAACACAAGAAGAAATTTCATGATGAGGACTTCATATAGCATGACTAGAAGAAGGAATCAAGTAAGGAAGGGAGACATATTTGAAAAAATGGAAGCTCAGAGCTCAAGTTCTGAGAAGCAGGGACACCTTCAAGAGCGAGTGAAGAAGATTGAACAACTAGAGCAGAATGAAAGCCTTAAGGGGATCTCAAGTGTGTCATATACTGAAGCATACACGGGTGACAATGGTAACAGTCGCGTACATACACAGACTAACCTAGAATAAGTCATGTACATACGTGAGTTGTCTGTGGAACAGGCCACATATATGTGGAAAATCCTAGGAAAAAGGGCTAGGCACATGGGTTGCAGCTTGATGTGATGGTATAACTCTGTGGTGCAGGGTTTGACATAGTTTGTTGCAGGTTCTCACATTGTTTGTTGCAGGTTCTCACATTGTTTGCTACAGGTTTTCATGTTTACATATTGGATTATGTAAAGTGATGATATATAATAACAGTCCACCTTGGATGCATGGCACTAACCCATGAGTATGGATTGAGGCATTTTCTGTTGAAGAACAATGCTAGTTATGACAGTGAAGTTATGGTACTTTGGTTATGTGATATATCTTGATGATACTAGCTAGAGATTCCATTGAGCTATTAAATCACACTACTAGTACATGTATTGTTGGATGCTTAGTATTTGCTGTAGTGAATGGAGGATTGAGGCTGATTTGTTGGGGTACATTGTTGGTACATATTTCAGTTTCATAGATTTATTATTAGAAGAATAATTGTTAGAGATCATGGTGCATGCATTTGGCATATGGTTAGGCTACATATTGGGATATGTAGTTGGTGAGTTGATGAGTTGATCATGTTGTACATCATTGATGAGTTGATGCATGATTGTTACACTTATAATACATTGGTATAGGCACCTACTAGCAGGTTGATTGGCACATGTTTTGTGGTGGATTTGGCATAAATGCATGGGGATTCATTTAGTTGTGGTGCATGGTTGATGTACTTTCTTGGTACAAGTAGTGATACAGGTTGATGTACATGTTTGGTACACTCATAGATGGTATATTTTTTATGATAGTACTTGGCTAAAAGTACACCATTGGTACTACTTGATACTTTGGTATATGACATATGGGATGATATAGTTGAGACACTTGATTGATTGAGATTCATAATTTTTGATACTTGGTTCATGGTGGAGACATACCATTGGCAGATGCACATTGTTGGAATATTGGTAGATGAACATGGTTGGCATGTTAATGGAGGCATATGATTGGTATACTATTGGCACATGTTTTGGTACATGATGTATTTGTTCATTCATTGACATATCTTTTGCTTCATGATGTTTGGTATGGCATGAGTTTGATGCATGGATAGGTCCAAGGATCCTCATGTGGTAGCATATTTTTCATTCTGCAGAGAAGATAGGGGTAGACATACCCATAGGGGAAGTCATTCTTATTCCCATGATTCTAGAAAGAGATATTTATCAGATGCATACTTGGTAAAATAGCCCTATATTTGAGGAAAGAGCATAGAGGCATAATTCTAGGGGGAGAGATAGTCACAGGGGGAGTATCAACAATGCATATTCAACATTACATCAGAGTGATATCCATTATTCAAAATGTGAAATATTATTCAGAGGAAGATCAAAGGAATTCAGACAAGGGGAGAAACCCCAAGAAGATTTCAATCAGGGGGAGTGACCCCAAGAGGAGAATGACCCTTTGCCATTGATGTCAAACGGGGAGAGATAGTCAAATTGATGTGATTGATGATTATTGATGTGGAGAGATAGTCACATTGATATATGATATAGATCATGCCTTGTCTACATTTTGACATCAATGATTGGTGTTGACATCAATGTTAGTATTGTCATCAATGCCAAAGGGCGAGATTGTTGGATCATGGTGCCATTAATGCCAAAGGGTTAATTAATTGATGTCAAAGGATTAATGTCAAGTGATTGATCGATTTCAAGGGATTGATTGATGCCAAAGGATGATTGATTGATTGATTTATGTCAAAGGATTGATGTCAAGGAATTGGTTGATGCTAACAAATGATCGAATGATGTCAAAGGTCAAAGGTTTGATGTATACTTGTATATCATATTATATTGATGAAGATGGATCAATGAGTTGTCATTGATACATGATGCATAGATGAAGATGGATCAATGAGTTTTCATTGATACATGATGATGAAGATGGATTGATTGGTATATGAAGAAAAGATGAATCATTATTGTCTTATCATGGTTGATAAGGTGTACAAATGGATGAAATCCAAAGTGGTCCCCTTATGGTGAAAGCCCTCATGGGAAGACGCTTTGAAGTTGAGTTTTCCTTGAAGTATGGTTGGAGAAACCATGATTATATGTGGAATAATAAGATGAAGATCAGTGAAGTTGTTAGTGAAACTATCCTAGATGGATAGTGCTTGTCATGCCATTTCCGGTGGTATGTGGAATGTCACATAAATCCTCATGGTTTGAGAGTTATGGCCCTACGAAGATGAAGGACCCTCATATGTAGGCTTGAAGCCCCAAAAGGTCAAAGAAGTCAAAGTTCTTGAAAAGAAGAAATTGTTATTTAAATGGTAAAGTGCGGTGACAAAGTCAAGGAGGAATATTTATATAATAAAGAAATGAAGAACTTTCTAATTATGGAAAATGGTTAACCCTAAAATGAGGAAAATAGGTTAAGTGACCTAGAAATGGGTTAAGTGACCTAGAAGTGGGTTAAGTGACCTAGAATATGATTCTAAGGAAGCTACTTGGAGAGTATAAATAAGTGGGAAGGGTCTCTTGTGTAAGTGCATATTTTGGTGTATCTCTTATGCATATCTTGAGCATGTATTGAAGATCTATTCTTGGAGGGAGAGTGTCTGGATGATCTCATGGACACATCAAAGTTTCGACAAGTCTGAGATCATGATGGCTAAATTCTTAGAAGTTCGGAAAGCCTAGTTTCTGAGGTATACGCGGGTTGTAGTGATCCAGGGAGCGTACATACGCGGGTTGAATGAGGACAGGGCGCATACAATGGATGAAGTCATGTAGACTTGTGTGTGAGATTATGTTAGGCTCTTGAAGACTAAAGCAGGTTCTAGATCTACATTCTATGGGCTCAGATCTTCCATAGAAATTCTGGTATGGTTACATTGTAGCCTTGATGGATATTCGTATTAGTTGTGTAGTGAATTCTTAAGGAATTCTTGGTATGGTTGTTGTGATGTGGTTTCTATTGGTTGATAGAGTGAGAAACACTCTTATGATTTAGTACTGATATGATTTCCATAATATGTTGAATTCTTATACATGATTGAGTAGCATTCACATTGTATGGTTGAGGAGCATAAGTAAGCTTTTGGAGATCTTGGATGTGTTGTGACTGGTTATGGGTCAGATTGGACAGTGAGAGACATAAGAGAATGTGATTGAAGGTTGTAGAGGATCTAAGTGTGTGATGAAAATAAAAACCTAATTTCTCAGAAGTGATACACAAGTTGTAGTATAGACTGGTCGCGTACATATGTGAGCTGTACTACTGGTAGGGCACGTACATATGCATGTTGCACTACTGACAGGTCACACACCTGTTGACATATTGATATCAGTTGAGGATTGTTGCCTCATCTCATTTGGTGTTGAGGGTGTAATATGAGTCTTGCACTATAGAGTTGGTGCTCTTATAGAGTTGTACTCTATTCAATTGTTGTTGATAAACCCAAGGATTGTAGTCCGTTAAAAAAAGAAAATTGTACATACATATTGTGTTCTTTGTGTTCCTTGTGGTGATGATTTGTTGATGATGTATTGGTGATATATGTTGTTGATATATGTTCAAATTTAATTGATTATAAATTACAACAAGAAGTGATGAGTAAATGGTGATTTCTTACTAGTGAGTTTTGTGAAAGAGGGAAGTTTTGGGAAAAAGAGACCTACACTGTTCACCCCCCTTCTCAGTGTAGTTAGTGTGTCCAACAAAAACACGTGAATTTTTCAAGGGTGAATCAAAGTAGTAATAGCTGTCCGATAAGGAAGATAACAAGACGGAAAAACCCTCTAAAAATTCCTCACCATGATTGGCGAGTACCACCTTCTAGTTTTATGATCTTGAGGAGGATAACATATGCTCGATATCTCTCATTTGGCGATGAGTCCCTCAACATATTTTTAACGAACTTGAAGAAGGAGGGGTTCGGTCCCATGTGGGTCCTTTGATGTAAATTTTAACGAGCCCAAATAAGGTAAAATTGATGGCCTTTTCATGTTTAGAGAGTCTAAAAAGGTCTTAAAGAAGACTCCATAATGAACTTTTTCATAAAGTTAGTCCCCACAGTCCGAAAAAGTATAAAAGGATACCTAGGAGAACTCTTCTAATAATTCTTGACTAGAGTATTCCTTTTTCGTAATTAGTCTAATGAGGATGAAAAATGGGAAAACTATCACTCAAAATACACCCTTTCTAACCTTTTAGCGAGTGTGAAAGGAAACAAGCACACTCAGAAACATTTTCATATTTAGAGAGTCTAAAAATAACTTAAAGGAGACTCCAAAGAGTTCCTTTTTCGTATAGATTTTATGAGTCTGAAAAAGAGATAAACGTATACTCAATAACCTATTCTCATGTATTAACGAGCAAGAGAAAGAACAAATACTGAGCTCAGTAACTTATTCTCATGTATTTACGAGCACAAAAAGAACAAAGAATAAGCTCAAGATTTTTTTCATTTTTACACAATCTTGAAACAAAGTGAAAATATGCTCGGGTAGGTTTCATTTTTCCACGAGCTTGAAAATAGGAAAACTATGCTTAGAACTAGTTTTATTGTTTTAATGATCTTAAAACAAAAAACCAATTGTGCTCAACACTTCCTAATGTAAAGTACAGAGGTGGGTGGTTGGTACTTTTCCCCAGCTTGAGAAGCTAGTGGCTTAACTCCAGCATGATAACCATAGGTTGGAGACATGCCCCCTCAAGCTTCATTTCATCTGCCAACTATTCTCCAATAGACTCCTGGTTACTAAAAGGTAAAATTTTCACCAGAGAGGGAGGAAGAAAAATGATCAACTAACCGAGGAAGATGGAATGAAGGTTCAACTATGAGTTATGATGGAAGACTCGACTAAATGGGAGGGAATTTTTTTCATTTTTTAATGAGCTTGACACAAGAAAAGAACTATGATCATACGAGTCTATTTCATATTTTAACGAGCTTGGCACAATAAAAGAACTATGCTCAGTGTTGGGTTGGATCTTCAAACCTCTATTTCATTTTTTAACCAGATTGAAACATAAGTGGGAACCATGATCATAGATATCATCTTGATCATGGATTCCAAGAGGATAATACTCTATAAGGAATACATGTCAAGGGACAAACCTCAATCATGGCTTCCAAGATATCTTTTCTAGAAGGAAGAAAAACAATCTAGAATGAATACATATCGAGGGGAGCGATAGGGGTAGGGAGATCAGGATATAAAAGCCATGTCAAAAATATCACCATGTCAACTACCGGATGTAAGTTAGAAGAAGGGACAAATTCCTTCTCATTAAGATTTGAATGCATGGGATAGGTGGCCACATAATTGACCTACGATGAGGTGGATGATGCTCACATATAAGGACCATTAAGGGAGGTTGGATGGTTGGCCATCATATGAGGGCCAATGAATGAAAGTTGGTCTATGGTCATTATGCTTCCATTTTGAGGGAAACACATCACTCGAAAGAGTGTGGACATAAAATATTGCATGGCGTAAACATAGTCTCACCCGAGGAGAAAATTAAAGTCCAAGGGGTCGTGGACTACCATCACATCATTGTAGACCATTTTACCCCCCATAATAAAAACAAACCGAGGAAGGATACCTAAAGGTTGAATAACCCTTCTATTAAAATTCAACAGATTCTAAGTCACCGATGCAAGCTGAGGGGAAGTAAGAGCTTTCCAAACATTTGAGGATGGGATGCTAACTGTGGGGGAAAACATTGATGTATTAATTGCGTTGCAGTACTTTCCCAACCATTTAATTTTTCAATCCGAGGTTCGTAGTCTTACGAAGCACATGCACTATATGTCTAGGACTGAAGTAGAACTAATCTAATCTAATTTTTTGAAATGAAATTAATCTAGGAAAGCATTGAAACACTAACTAGGAAAGCAAGAAATTGCATAAGGGAAAAACAATACAACATGTGAAGAGTTGAACGACAATCGACATATGTGAGCTCACACAATAAATCAATCTCAAATTATATTACAAGAATCAAATGACAAAGCATGAAAGAATAAAAATGAAATAATCAAAGCTAAGAATCCCCTTCTCCTAATTAGAAGACTAAATTATGAATTACATGACTCCCTTCATGAAGAGAGAGCACTCTCTTATATACATGAAAGTCTTGAAGATAAGATAAGAGTGTCATAATTACTTATAGATCCACTATTCTCTCAGCCACTCTCAACTACTTTCCCATTATTACAAGATATGATCCCTTCAAATCCTCCACACATCTCTCACATATCTTAGATAAGATATGCCAACCAAATCTTCCATGATTTTCTCCTTGAGCTTAACTTCAAATATTCAAAGTTTGAATATGTAATTCGAAATTGAGGATAGGTGGTGAATTTTGACTTAGTTGAAATCTTCAAATATGCCAGCACACATCATCAAACTCATCCAACCTTGATATATAATGAAAATATGTTAATTTTCTAATATTTAATCACAAATTCACTTATAATACTAAAATGAATAAAGTGGAAAATAATAATGTGAAACCCAAATGTATTTATGAAAATGGTATGATGGAAGGTTAATGGGACGATGAAATGTAAGGAATAGGGAAGGGAATGGTGGATGAAAATGCGACATTTCTAAGTCCTAACATCCCCCCCAACTGAACTTGTTGCATGTCCTCATGCAACCGTGCATGTATTTTTCTTAGGAACTTTTGGCATTCAGACTTTGGCTTTGATTGATGATGTCTTTTTAATAAGGAATATTTCTAGGATCTGAAATACAGGAGTAGCAACATGTAAAATACACGTGTAACAACATGTAATACATGTGTAACAACATGTGAAATGTGTGTAACAACATGTGAAATATGTGTAACAACATGTGAAATTTTCTTATGGTTGTTTCTTTTGTGACAACCATGAATACAAAGAATGTTGGTTCTTGTGTTAACAACATTCATTTCACTTATTTGTTTTCTTGTTGCAATAATTTAGTCATATACTCACTAGAAATAATAATAAGCTATTAATGTGCATAAGAAAGCCTTTTCTTTATCTTTATGAATCATGCCAATATGTAATCAATCGAAATGCAACAAAGTTTCGTTGGAAAAGAAATGTTAGTGAATCATAAATGGAATGATGAGATGGTAAAATGGAATAATGGTAATCAATATGTAGTGAATATAGGTCTGCCCCCCTCCCCCCTGCCCCCCAACTGAAGTGGTTGCATATCCTTATGCAACTTGGCATAGGTTATGAAAGTGAAAAAGGAAATAGAGCATAGTGAGGGAATTTTCCAAAGTTATTCATTACTAGCAAATAAGGAATTACATGATTAAATATTAGAAAAGAACATACCTCCACTTACCCAAGAATGATGATGAACAATGCAAGAGGAATATGGTTGATACTGGTGCTGGAGCATGGAAGATCTCATTGCTGCAGGATCATGAAATGGAACTGCTAATGTTGTTGCTGTTGTAACTAAATCATGGGAGGTGAAGGAATCTGAACTGCTATTGTTGAATCATGAAAAACGTGGAAGGAAGAGAATATGGAACTGTGGTACTCTCATAGATCTGAAATCAAATTGTTGCAACTGTTGAGGGGATCATGAAAAAGTGTATAGTCTTCACCTGCTAAAAACCGATGGTACAATTCTAATCATGGAAATGAATGTTTCGGTGTCGAGCATGAAGATAAATCATTGGATTACCGACCATATATGAATGTCGTTAACCAATGAGAGACAAAATCACCAGTGATGTCAATGAGTGCCAAGGTACCTGAGTACATCTTGCGAAGTGTGAATAGATGGGTTGATGTCGAGCCACTTGAAAAATCTGACAATCAAGGGACATTGATGTATTCCCATGATTGTCGACGAGAGAACTTTCCATTAAGTCATGCAACCCTCAAGGTACTCAAAAGGAACTCTAGTCTATATCCCAGATAAGGTGTCGAGGTCGATGGGGCAATACTGTTGAAAGGTGGGCCTTAAGGAATCCCACATCAATCAACACGAGTTTGTAAAAATATTGGTAGGACTATAGATGAAAATATCTCAGTAGCAACAATGTTTATGGAAAAGAAATCAAGGAAATGTGATCAAGGAAAGGGAACTTGACTAGTTTTATTTATGAGGCACCAAGAACTGAAAAGAAGGAAGGTAAAAGGGTATGTGACACACAAAAAAAAGCATATGTGAAGTCATAAAGGATAGGACAATGTAAGATAGGCTTGAACAAAGGGATAACCAATCTGCTTTGAAGGAGCAATGGGAATAAATAAGTCATGATGCAAAATGGTTTGATAAATGGTCACTGTGTAACAACAAACATCATGATTAGTATAATCAGCTCCTTCAAGTTGTAAACATGTTTCTTGTGAAAATATTTGTGACTCTCGAAAATCACTTTGCAATTGGCCGTGAACCTGAAAAAACTTAGTACAAATTCCTGCAATCAAAACTTCGTGGGAGCATTACAAAACATAAAATGCAAGAGATAAGTACAAAAGAGAGAAAAATAAAGTGTGTATGAACCTGTCGCTCACGTTGTTTTTGTCATCGATGGTTGTCAATGTGACTTCAAGAAAACAAATTAGCGTTTAAGTGTAAAACCATGGGTCTGTATAGATTTCAGGAATTGGAAAAAGTCCATTGCAATTTTTTTCGATTTAATGATTTTTTTCATTATTTTTATAATTTTTTATGATTGTTATTTTATTCTGATAATACACATGCTAAAGGAAAACAACACACAAAAGTGTTGTCTTGGCTGTACCAAATTTTGCAATGCGCATAATAACCAGTTGTTGTTGTCACTAAAGTCTTGGAATATAAAATATGTTGCTTGTTAAATTTACCCAAGAAATTAGTCAAATTTGTTCCATTGATTTTGATTGTTTTTTGCATAATCAAACCTGTACATCATCAAATATATTGAACCTTCAAAGCATACAATTCTCTATGAAAAATATCAACCTCTAAGAAAACGCAAAATTCGATCCTGAATAGAGTAATAGACTGCCTGCAAAAACACGTCAATTAGAAATTCGAAGAACATAGAGATGTTCTGAAAATTTTATTGTACCAACCCTCCAAATTGGTCCATTCTGCCACCAAAAAGTTGACACCTTTCTCCTGCATGACCTAAAATTATTAAAATAACAAGTTTATACTTAAAAATGCATCAATCGATCAATCAAATATTGGCTTGCGTACTCATTTCTCCTTGTAAATACATGGCATGGAGATTGACTCGTCATTTGTTCAAATGATTTTCTTGCAGATTCACCTCGATAGGAGGATGACATAATGATGGAAGGAATTGAGGATGCATTTTGGTAACAAAGAGCGGGCCCAGAGATCTGATAGGTGTTCATGAAGGTAATGAAATTCCTAAATAAATATCAACGGAGCAAAGCCAATAGTGAAGACAAACATAGCTACTAGAAAAGAAGGAAATGAAGAAGATGTTTTACTCAGTCGATCCATGACCAACTGTAGATCTAAGAATTAAGATTATTTGTTCCATAACCAAATTTATGAAGCTTAATTATGATTTTAGTGAACTATTCTTTTGAAGTATGGTTATCAATATTTAATCTCTTTGATAAACGACACGGTCAGAGAAGAGTATTTCAATCAGAAACTATTGGATCAAGAGCATGGTGGTCATGATATATGCACATGCTTGACAGTTCATGGCACCACATTATTGCGTTCCTCTGAGTTCATCTCCTTCAACTTCTTGTATTGATATATGGCACCCAAAATATTTAAAAGTTGTCGTTTATACTCACGGATATGTTGAATAACAAAAAGACTGTTTGACTCTCATTCCTGTCACTTGGAAAATCAACCATCACGAAATTTGGTTCTTACATGTTCTGAAAAATGAAAACTTCTCTCAAACCAAGAAGAATTTTTAAAAACCTCTCACATGTCAGCTAAATGAGACCCTTCTGCACAAAACCCATGTTCCATATTTTTAAAATTCATCACTGGTTACTCACAAATTCCATCCGAAGTCGACTGCCTACAAATTGATGTTAATTGATGGAAAATTTCAGATTCTCACTGCATGTGTGAGATGGGTGTGGTTTAATTGTCCATTTCTAGCTTGTTGGTTAATCACTAACATAGATAAGTAGCTCACGAATCTGTGAGCCAACCACCTGGAGCTTATGAATCTATGATCCAACCGTTTTGTTGATTGAATTAAGCGAAACCTGAGCATTCGTTACCTTGACAAAGAAATTTTGATGCATATCCAAACTAAACCACATGTGTCAGAAGTATATGGGTGAAGTTTGGTGCCAGCGGGTGGAATTTGGTGCATTCATGCGAATCATAGATATATTTTTAAACTCCATCCAATTATTAGGCAAATTATTGCTCACGTAAAATAAGGATCTTGTTAATTCTTTGCCATTTTTTTTCATTTTATTATTGAACAAAATCTTATGGTTAAGAAAAATATGCGAGAGGTATATGAAATGACAGTTTATTGCATCTATTTTGGCCAATAATTTTGGGAGAATATCTCGGTAGGAATTTCTCCAAGCTTAGCAATTGCATGAAAAATTATGGGCAGTTGAAACTACCACACAACAACCATAATTGCAATACTCTATTGATTTGTTTCTCGTTGACATTATGGCTTGGATTTAGTTAATTCATTGTCAATGTTTTTTTTCATTTTTAATTTTGAATCAAATTTTAACAATAACATCTCTACCATCGTTCTCTTTTACTCTTTTTGGAATTAACTGAGGGCTTCAAATTTCATTGTTTTGCAAGCTATTTAATGTTTCATGTTTTGTTGTAGGCTAAGTTCAAGGTCGAAAGATTTCAAGTGGTGAAGGCGGAGATAGAGTGTGAAAGGCAGAAGAATAAATGCTTTACTACATTCTATCTTGATTTGCTATTGTTTTTGCAGGGTTATTATTTAATTGCTTGTTGCAAGTTTAGCAGGGAAAAAAAATGCAATTCAAAACCAGAAATGAACCAATCCGAAATTTCAAAAACGCAGTTCAATCGATTCCATGCAAAGTTCAACCACTGTAAAATTTTGTTGTAACATGTAAAATTTCGCTGTAACAACATGTAAAATTTCACTGTAACAACATGTGAAATTTCACTGTAACAACATGTAAATTTTCACTGTAACAACATGTAAAATTTTTCTGTAACAACATGTAAAATTTTGCTGTATCAGCATGTAAAATTTCAGTGGTTGTTTCAGCATGTAAAGACTCGGCTTTGTTTTATTCGTCTAAATTTTTTTATTGTGTTTATTTTGTTATATTTCATTTTTTTTTTAAATTAGTTTCTAATAAAAATCAAATTGAAAAATGTAAAAAAAAATAAAAATATAGCAAATGGAGTGAACTCAATTAAAAATTGGAGACGAAAATAGATTAGGAAAATTAATTTTATCGTCCACAATCAAAAGTATTCCTGAAAACGTTAGAGGCATCCTATTTTCTGATCCTCACGATCGCTCCAAGTGCAGAGGAGAGCATACTTATTCTAAAACAAAAGAAAATTGTAAAAAAAATCCTACCTACTCTATACTAATTAACAATTAGAATTTAGTTACATGTAATTAAATAGCCAATGTAGCCACTCACGTATCAGTAACAACAATATGTTAAGTGGCAATTTTTTGAATGAAAAATGGAAATTTACAAGAATGAATGAATCTAGTTTCTGTAGCGGCAAACTAGATAAATAAAAATAAAAATGAAATTTATCTAAATGAGTACTTACCTGGAACCATTGCGCGATATAAATTTCGTAGGCATTGTTTACCTTTCTCATATATTGTTGTAACTCCTCTTCATCTTCCTCGATCTCCTGTTTGGATGTTTGTTCGTCATCAAATTGCTAGGAGTCTTCAGATGTTGAGTCTTCATTTGTTGTCGGAGGAGTATTTGAATCTTTAATCCTTGTCCAGATCTCCTCTTCGTGAGAATATGAGATCCCGACTTCTGCCAGAATCTGAGTGAGTAGTTCCAAGATGATACTCATTGTTAAACCATGTTGAAAAAGAGATTCTTACAACACCCATAAATTAAAATCGAAACAAATTGCGTAAAAATCACACTTTGCAAAAATTAAACACTCATACTGAAAACAAATACTCTTCACAGTTGCGAAAATCAAGCACACTTGCTGAAATTGAAATCACTCTTGCATAAATTGAAATTCACACTTGTGGAAATTGAAATTCACACCCTAATTACGCTTGCAGAAATTGAAATTCACACTCTAGTTACGCTTGCAGGTATTCAAATTCACACTCTAGTTACGCTTGCAGTAAAATCAAACTAAACTTCAATCCATTGCACTTCCCTGACAACAGTGCCAAAATGTGGGGTGAAAACATTGATGTATTAATTTCATTGTAGTACTTTCCCAACCATTTAATTTTTCAATCCAAGGTTCGTAGGCTTACGAAGCACATTCACTATATGTGCAGGACATAAGTAGAACTAATCTAATCTAATTTGTTGAAATCAAATTAATCTAGGAAAGCATTGAAACACTAACTAGGAAAGAAAGAAATTGCACAAGAGAAAAACAATACAACATGTGAAGAGTTGAATGACAATTGACATATGTGAGCTCACACAATAAATCAATCTCAAATTATATTACAAGAATCAAATGATAAAGCATGAAAGAATAACAATGAAAGAATCAAAGCTAAGAATCCCCTTCTCCTAATTAGAAGACTAAATTATGAATTACATGACTCCCTTCATGAAGAGAGAGCACTCTATTATATACATGAAAGTCTTGAAGATAAGATAAGAGTGTCATAATTACAGATCCACTATTCTCTCAACCACTCTCTGTTACACGTCAAAATTGCTCAGATGGATAAGTGTCGCATTGTCCCTATCAGTCGTTGTAAGTGTCGCATCTTCCCTACAAGTGTTGAAAGTTGATCATTGGTGTCGTAAACAAGGTTCAGACATGATACTGTGATGGTGACACTAAGGAGGCACTTATGACACCTCACATGACTGATTTGAAGGAGGAGAACTGATCTACTGAAGTCAAACAACCTTTTGCCACCTGAAA
>ML822976.1:51713-70716 GCA_009831015.1 Picea engelmannii
TTTAGAACTACCCAAACATTAACACCATAAATAAAATAATAATATAGAGAAGAGCCTTTACGGTATGGTAACACCATCAATTACTCCTTATGGAAGGAATAACTCCACAAGTCATGCTTGATAAAACACAATATATCCAACATCCAAAATACTCAATAGAAGGATACTCATGTGTAATAATACTTTATCACGATTAATCTTTGGTTTCTATGTCGACTACCTCTTATTATTATATTATTTTCTCTTAACTACCCAGTGGGCCTATTTATTACCCATCAAACTATACCAAGTGGGAATATTCCATGATTATGGACACACTACATTCCTTATCCCCTTGGGTACCTCTCTAGGTGCCCAACATTTTCCTAATTAGGTACATTACATTACATCCCCTTCCACATGTATCATCCCAAAAATATGAGAAGAATCCATATTACATGACCTACTAACAAATGTACTCGATTGGTTCCATGTGTGAGCATTCATCCATCCTAATGAAATGTGGACATGGGGTCCAATTGTGGCCTTTACTCCTTGATATTGATTATGGTTTCTCCTTTGGTTTCACGTTGTTGCTACTCTACCCTGATATATTCATGCATTTATTTTAGTCCTCCATGTGTTACACATCAAAATTCCTCACTTCAATAATGTCAGATTCTTATTATCGCAAGTGTCGCACTTTTTTAACAAGTGTCATAAATGTTGCATTTTCATTTTGCATATGTCGCATTGTGAACAACACCATGGAAACACTTGATACATCCTCTAGAACATCTTGGAAGGAGAAACCACATCATTTGAAAGACTAAACAAAATGTTTTTCCTTGAGAATTGGTCATCTTAATGACTTTTTGGAAAATCAATGCTTCCCTACTCATAGGCAGGGAGCACTAGTGCTCTCTGTCCATCTATAAGGGAGCGTTGTAGCTCTCTATTGCTCGTTTTCAAGAAGCATCAATTGGTTAAGAAAATCATGGGAATAAATCCCCCTTTTCTCTAAGGACAACCAGAGATGATTTGAGTTTGTTTGGCTTGAATCTAAGCTTTATGATACATCTAAGGGAGATGCCACAACTGATTGAGTGATATCCTCAACTTATCTCAAATGTAATCAAGGTTGTTGAGCCTCTCAAAGCCTATAAAAGAGACACATTCTCATGGTGAAGAGGAGGAGAATAATCAACAAAAGTATTTTCATTATGATTGTGGATCTTTCGAGCAAGGGGTTGGACAAGGAGGACTTGGAGAGGTTGTTGCAACTGCATCTACAAATTGTAAGTGTATTTTTAAATGTTATTAATATATGCTTGGCCTATTTCCTTCATGTTTATGTATTATTGCATATGGTTATGGATGAATTTGGTTTAAACTAATGTTGGTAGAGTAGGAAATATTTGTTTTCTTCATTGTCCATTGGATTCCAGGTATCATGTCATGCTAAGGAGCTTGGAGATCAAGTTAAGATTGGATTAAGCGAGGACAAGCTTCGAAACAAGGTACAACATACTTTCTTCCTCTCTTTATTTTGATTAGCTTAACTATATTTAAAGGTATGTTAGTGTCCATTTGAATATTTCTATGATGGTAGTAGGGGTATACAATCCAAGAGGATATTCACTTGTCCACAGGGGAATTTTCCTATAACATAAAACGGTGACTCCGTTGGAGATCAAAACCTTCAGTTTTGGTTTATTTCCTCGGGTTGTCTTTTATTTTCTCCCATATTCATATCTAGTTTGTTGATTTTATCCATCATCTGTTGTCTTTGTTGAAGTTGTCTCACAGAGTCTTTTGATCGAACTTCCTAAGTTTTTGAATTTTCTGGGTTGTTCCCAAGTTTTCTTAGAACCCACGCCCTCTCCAGTTAGACTCAGAGAATTGATTGCCTGATCCATGCTCCCCTAGAGTGTTTTAGGGAGCGTGGTAATGCTCTGGTTCTGTTATAGTCAGAGCGTTGATTTTTCCTCACCTTGAAAAATTGTTTACTGTCTTTGTCCTCGGTGTAGTTCTTTGGTATTTCTGTCTAACTCAGATCAGTTTATATCAATTCATGTCTTTTGTCGAGATTGCAACTTGCTTCTTTTAACTTTTTTGATCTTTGATTTGATTTTATGGTATTTCCTTGTCGCAAAATCAACCTTTTTTTCTTCAAATTTAGGTTTTTTTTGTTGTTTTTTCATTCATTTGATCGATTAAATATTGTTGCCAGGAAACTTAGGGATCTCTTTACTATTTTAATTGATCTCTGACCTTCATACATTTCTGGAAGATTTCATAAGTGTGTTTTGTTGTTTTTAGTGTTTTTTTCTTTGGATCATTAGTTTGTTTTTCCATCTCTTATTGACTGTTGTGAGAGTGTCTTTTGTTTGTGTGATTTTACTTCCCATTTTCCAAAGTCACAATAGTGAAAATTATTTTTATTATTTAAATAAGAAGCATTAAATGAATCATTCAATTCACATTTACAATCAAATGAAAGGATAATTTTTACAATTGGTTTTTGGATACCAGAAAATATTTCTTTATAATTTAGCACTTAATTGGATTCTTGTTGAAAACAAATTGCATGGATTTTTTTCATTCTTGTGTTTGGTAGTGAAAGAAAGAAACTCTTCTCCTTCCTGTAAATAGAAGTTCATCGAAAAAAACATTTGCTTATCATTCTTTTACTTCTTTGGGATTCGAGTCACAACATCATTAGTTTCACTCTCATTCACCTCTATGTAAAGAACAACCACTAAAATCAACTCTAATTAAAAATCAATCTAGAAACTTTTTCTTTTTTAAGCTCTTTACACCAAGATTAGACTAGGGCTAGCTCTTTGGAATAAGATGTGAGAATAAATCTCCAAAGAATTCAAGACAAACTCAGAATCTTACGATAGGGACAGTAAATCCAATTTTCATATAAGCATAGCTGGGATCCCCCTCTCACATAGGGGTTACGCATGAGGTCATGTTCGAGAGAGAAACAAAGATTACCTCTATGAGGCTTAACCGTTTGTAGTAGTCATATCTTATATTGAGGGTTGTTCTTGAGGTTCAACTGTCTTCATTTGGTCTCGGTGCTTCGTGAATTCTGAATCTGTTCAGGGTCCTCTAGAGTTTTACCGGTGAACTTGTCCTTAGTTCTCTTGAAGGATTTTGGACTTGATATCCTACCCATACATTCAGACTCGACTGTCAAATGTACCCTCCCAGAGGCTATCTATGAGTTGGTGTCCTTAGTAGCCATAATATTTCGGTTCCTTACACGAGGTGACAATGAAGGGAAGTCTTCGATGTACCTAGAATAAATGTTGGTCAAACTCACTCGGGCTCCTTGGAGGGTAACCCATGGGTAAAACTGTGAGGAAGCTTGCACCAAGGTGTATGTCCGTTAAGTAGGTTTCCAACATAACTCATCCACCCACTCGTATCCTAGCCCCTTCTCAATTTTATGATGCAATGTTTGATTTCATCACCAACTAGTACGTTCATTGAGAGAAGGCATTGCTTGCTTTTTGGTTTTTCTATATTTTTAGTGAGTGTTTTTTATTTACTTAATTATGTTTCAAAATTGAGACTGTAGACAATAAAGGTCTTCGTAGATCATGAAGGATGCAAGGGATACCACCAGAAGTGTACGAACACTTACCTCCTAGCTCACCTGAATATTTTTACTATGAAGAGGTTGAGAATCATTCAGTTGTTGGGAGCGCTACCACTCCTTTGTTAGCAAATCTTGAAAGAGAATTAGTTACGGTTGAGGAAGATTCCATTATTCTTATTAATTCTATGTCACAATTTCATCTTGAGCCACTCCTTCTCTAAAGGTAACGTCATAGAAGAAGATTACCCTCGTCTGTCGTCAAGACCATACACTAAGACATAGATGGAATCCACACAACCATATTTTAATGATGAATACATGAATCTTGTTCATCCTACTGACATGGTCAATCCACAATAGAATCTTGTTCATTCTATATGGAGAACTCCATCAGGATGTTAACTTATGAAAAATTCAATTTTAGTCGACCACCTTTTGACCCTCTTACCTCGGTTGGTGCCAAGGCAGGACCATCTAGTCAGACTATTGAACGTCCCATCGAACAAGTAGTCAATCATGTTTCCACGTCAGTACAAGTTCAAAGTAACATAGGAGTCCTATTACCTAGTCATATATAAGGTACTTTGACAATTATTCCTACCACACCACCTCTTCAACCTACAACTCTTTATATTCCACATAACCATGTTGGGACACCAGTGCATCAGATAATGCAGAACCCTACCATCCACACACACACTCAACTACGAGACAAGTCCTGAATGGGGGGAAACCATCATCTAGCTGACTCATCCCTCCCGAGGGACAACCGCCATTACACATATCCACTGGGGGGAAACCTCCTTTTATTGGTCAAACCCCATTTTTCACCCAATCCATGGTAGGGGGACAAGTTTCTTTTTCTGGAAACCCTCCATAATCCTCAGGAACACCCCAAGGAGGTATGTTTCATCCACCTTATAAAGGAGGGTCATCATACCATAACCCACAAGGAGGAATATTGAATCCTAATCCTTCTGGATTAGATTCTGGAAAACCTTTCCCAGGGGTCTTGAATCCCACTTGGGGTCCTCAAGGACAACAATCTTATCCTCCCCAAGGGCCAAATTTTTTCCCTCCTCAAAGACAAACTATTTATCCCCTTCAAGGGAAATTTTTTTATCCACCTCAGTCTAATCAAACGACCTATCCTCCCATGGGATATATTGTTTATCCTCCCCAGAACCAAATGGGTTTCCCTTCTCCTTTCATGAACATTCCTCAACAGATGAATCCTACCTATACTAGCCAACAAAAACAGTGCACGGGAGGTCCTACTGGCTACAACTATCCATCTCAACCATTTTATGGCCCTAATGGTGTCCCCATGCCACACCAGTATCATCCTTGGGTCAACCAACAACTACCATTCCTAGCCACGCTAGATCTATCATATTTTTCACGGTTGACAAACAATCCCATATTACACTTTTTTTTCTGGATAGTAATTCCTACTAAGTTACCTTCTAACATCCCAAAATTTAAAGATAAACCTGGAGAAGACCCTAACAACTACGTTATGAAATTTCATCTATGGTGTTCATCAAAGTCACTTATGGATGATTCTATCCGGTTACATCTTTTCCAACGTACACTTATGGGTTCAGTAGCCAAATGGTACATTGAACTCCAACGTGGTGCTTTTCAAGATTTCAACTCCCTTTCCATGGATTTTCTCACGCATTTTCCATTACCCATATGTTACAAGACTAATATAGAACTCTTGACCTCACTTTGTCAAACTAACTTCGTACATATCTCTGATCACATTCATGAGTGGAGATGACGACGAAGGTTGATCAAAGCGACCATTCCTGACCAATTGTTGGTTGAATCGTTTACTAAATCTCTGTTACCTCCAACTTCTCGTGACATCGCCATGGGTGGTATTGTCACTGGATATGAAGCCATTTCTCGCACTCAATATATGGAATTGGTTTATTCCCAATACGATACTTTGTATGAATTAATATCGAATTCTTCCTGCACATCAACCAATCCATCAAAACCATCTTCCATATCTCATGTAGAGAGAATTATCGGTTCTGTCAAAACCCAATATTCATCACATTCAGTCAGATCGGCTAATCAGTCAGTTCCTTCACCTGCTATCGGTTTGACTTCACTCTCATCCACCCCCCGACTCAAATATATGAGGTGAATGTCGTTCAATCTTCTTCTCCACAACAATCAAGGGGGGAGAAGAAAACGAAAAATAAACCAAAGAAGCACAATAATCATAATAAAAATCAAAAACACCAACTCAATCACCTGCTCCTGAGAAACAACCACAGCAAAAGCCAAAATTTATGTGTCTCATTTGTGGTGAAGATCATTACACATGAGACTGTCCTCATCACGATGAAGTTTCCAAAATTTTCAAATGAAATTCCCAACCCGCTGTGTTGACACAACCTTTTCCTCAGTATCAGTCCATGGTTGCACAAGCCCCTTCTCCTTCGATAGGTGGAAAACCAACTCACCCTCCTATTCAGGAAGCTTCATTGAGTTCCCACATTTATATGTTTAATGGGATTTATTTAACCACTCGTACTACAACATATGAAACTCTAGCTAAACCTGATAAAGAGAAGGTCGCTAACAGTACTACATCAAATCCACATTCCACCACCGTTACTCCTCAATATGGGCCACTTTATATTGAGAAACCTACTTTCGACTCTATTTTGTGTCCTCCCAAGAGCACTATTCGAAAATCAACTTTTAATCCTAGTTCACATGCCACCCAAAACTACAATATCGTTGAATATTTGGCTCAAGCACCATGTGTTATGTCAGCTCTCGAAGTTCTACAACATTTACCTAGTCAACGTAGAACTCTCTTGGTTACCACTAGAGCAATCGATCTTGAGTCATCTAATAATATCGCGTTTAACCTGCATAATTTCAATTCACAACTCTCTCACCAGGTTTCTTTCCAGATCAATGTTGTTTTCCACAACCAACACATTCATCGCACAATATTGGATAAAGGAGCCTCCACATGTGTCACTTCGTTAGATTGTTGGAAAGGGTTGAAATCACCTGGTCTTAATCAATCCCCACTATGTTATGAGCATTAGATGGGTGAGGTTTTCATCCTCATGGACTCTTGCAGTCCTTAGTTTTTCAATTGGGAGGTAAGACTATCTCCGTAGATGTTGAGGTAGTCCATGCTCCCCTCAATTACAACTTGTTGTTAGGAATAATTTTGTTTTATTCCATGAAAGTCGTCACTTCATTGGTGTTTCAATGTGTACAATTCCCCTATAAAGGTAAAATTGTAACTATCGATCAGTTAGATTATTGCACCCCCGACGCTCGCACTCCCACATCAAACAACATTCCTTTTTTGGGAGATTCCAATATCACTTACGAAAGTGTAGGAGTAGGTATTTTAAAAGACTCTTCACTTATAGGTACCTTTCCTACACCTCTTCCTCCCACCTCGCAACATATTTCCCCGATCAATATGATCTCAACTATGGCATATCAATCCTACGAATCATATGATCCTTGGATTGTGCCTATTCCTTTAGAATTTGATGCACTAGGTGACACTATTCCACTTAGTCCCGCAAAGGATGCATACAATTCCATCCAATCTACCTCTCCCTCATGTGTCGACCAACATCTATTGGCATCTACCGCTTACTCGTTTCCATCTTGGTTGAATTCCCTATCCTCTACATTCGATTACATCCTCTGGTTTTTTCCATCAGATGGATCCGTTATGGAAATGCTTAGTATCAAAGAGGTACCTTGGGATGATAACCATCATCGTTCATCTTTTCTTCCTATTTTGGATGAAATTGAGAAAGATATAAATTCTATCTTTCCTGACAGTGTTTTCAATTCTACCCAATATCAAATACTCACCCAAGACACCATTTATGAGGGGAATTTAGGCAACATCTCTTTCATGATTTCTATCGACATCTCGATCAAATAAGGTATTGTGGAAAATGTTCATCGCGGTGCCAATTGTTCACCCAAGGAAGTGAAATATTATATATCTTTGTTCAAACAATTTCGTGACATCTTCACTTGAAGTTATGAAGAAATGCCAAGGATCGATCCATCCATCATAGTGCATGAGATAAAAACTTACCCATGTGTTAAACATGTAAAACAAAAACTTCACCCGGTTCATCCTAAGAAAACGGTGGCCATAAAGATAGAATTTGAAAAACTATTGAAGTCTGGTTTTATTTATCCTTTCCCCTTGACCAAATGGGTTTATCACAAATTTCCAGTCGCTAAGAAACAAGGGTCCATTCGTGTTTTCATTGATTATAGGGATCTTAATAAGGCTTTTATGAAAGACAATTACCATACACCTTTCATCGACCAAATTATTGATAATTGCGTTGGCAACGTCATTTGTTTCTTCATGGATGGTTTCTCGGGATACAACCAGATTGACATTTTATTAGCTGGTCAACATAAAACAACCTTCATCTTCCCTTGGGGGAAATTATCTTATCGGAAACTACCTTTTGGTCATAAAAATGTTGGGGCTACCTTCCAGTGGGCCATGTTGTACGCTTTCCATGAAATCAAACATATTGTGGAATCCTACCTTGATGACTTACCCGCTCATTTTTCTCATCGACGAGACCACATTGGTCACATACAAGCCATTTTTCTTCGATGTCGGTTTTACCACATCAGTTTGAACCCTCACAAATGCATCTTTGCTGTCAAATCAAGATGAACCCTCAGTTTCGTTGTCTCCAAAGATAGGATTAGGGTGGATCTCTTAAAGGTTAAAGTTATTCTCTCTCTACCCCCCCCAACAATCTGACTCAATTTCAAAGTTTGCAAGGGAAGGAAAATTTTCTTCGTCATTTCGTTTGTAATTATGCTGAACTCACTAAAGGATTTATGAGATTATTTCAGAAGGACACTCCTTTCATATGGGATGACACTTCTCAATGCTCTTTTGATGCCCTTAAGCATGCCTTAACACACACGCCTCTCTTGCACCCACCAGATTATGCACAAGACTACATCTTTTATTTGTCTGCCTCTACTACCACTATTGCTATGGTGTTAGTTCAAGAGGATCATAACTATGAAGAACATGTGATCTACTATCTGAGTAAGAGTCTATCCAGTCCCGAGCTCCGATATTCACATGTTGAAAATTTGGCTCCATATGTGGTTATTTCCATCCACAGATTTCACCATTACATCCTATTATACACAACCACGGTCATAGCAGACTCGAACCCCATGTACCATATCTTAACTCATCAAGTCCTTGGGGGAAAATATTCCTATTATGATCCAAATACTCAAAATATCATAAAATAAAATAAGTACACACCATGTACAGAATGTCAACATAAAGCACACCTCCAAGATAGATAAGTTACACAAGAACTCCTTAAAGAATAGGGTAACCCCATCTAAATAAAGAAATACCTTTCATGCTTCACAATTCACATGTCAATAATGAATACACGATCTCTTATATATAGCTATTCACACTTGCACATGAGGCCCATTTATCACTAGGGAGACCCTATTACATATGTATTTACACATTATATGTACATTTAGGCCCATATATGCCCCCCCTTAGGGTCATATCATATACATTTAGCCATATATATGCCCCTCTTAGGTCATAACATAATACCCTCCTTCAAAAAGCTATTTCCTCAAAGATTTTCATTTAAAGGCTTCACATGTGATGAAACCAAGTAATATGACTTTCTTATGTTCCCACTTTCTTCATTCCATTGTTGATGATCTATCCATCCACAATCAATTCTTTTCAATCTTAATCCTTGGTGTCTAGTTGTTGAACAATTTTCTTTCCTTTGATTTCATGTATTTTTGTTGAAGCTTCTCCAATTTGTAGTCGTTGTTGGTCTCTGATAATATCTTGTTGCAGAGTAGTTTGGTGATCCCTTGTTCCATGAATACTGACAAGTATTCCATATTCTTCCTTCATAATGTTGATATCATCCTTCTTGTCTTCCTTGAAATTTTTCTTGGTAATGAGGGTGTCGATACGGTTTCACATTCAATGGTCTTCCTTCACTATGCACATGCAATTCATCTATCTTCTTTTCAGTGACAATGGATTCCTTGATCATCTTTGCTTGGTATTTGATTACTCTAGCCTTCGATACAATACCTTCATATTTGGCATGTACATCCTCTAGATGGAGTTCAACTTCTTCAAGTATCTTCTGTTGACCTCCTTGAATCTTGTCTTCTTTCTCCTTTTGAATATTAAATGTGATCCCATCTAACAAATTCTAGCATCCTTCTTCAATTCTGGCTTGCATTTCTGACTTTACCTCATCCATATTTAAGGATTCCTCAACCTTCTAGCAAATTTCCTCTTGCAGTATTTTGGTAGATTCTTCATCCAATATTCTTCTTTCTTCTTGATTTTGACAATTCTTCTTTTCTTCTTTAAATCTCTTAACCTCATCCAATAGATTTTTATTATGGATTTGTAATCTACATATCTCTTCATCTTTGTTTTTCAAATCTTCTCTTGATTCATATTTTTTCCACTTGCCTTTGCTAGTATTTTATTGATTTAGGTTCTTAACCTCCTTAATGAGTGATTCATTAAGGGATATTATCTTAGATATCTCATCACCCTTCGTATTAATATCTTCCTTGGATTCTTTTAATTTATCTTGAATTCTATAGATTTCCTCCATTTTTGTATCCTTAACCCATTTATTTGAGAAGAGTTTTTCAAATTATTCCCATGTGGAGTGCCATCTAGTATTTTTATCAAAACTCATCCACCACTTCCAAGCTTCATCAAAAAAATAATCTCTTGCTTTCCTAGGAGTCATATTATAATATTTTACCAACCTCAACCATTCCATAGGATTGATTTCATCTGTATCTTCATCTCCTATAAATTTAGGTATTTCCATTGATTCTTAATTGAGTTCTAATCCAAACCCTCAAATCACAACCTCAATATGTTAAGGGTGAAGATGTCAAATAGTTGTAATACTTATTCCAATATCCGCTTCTATGTATTATCTTTCAAATGGATTTTGAATCAGCTCAATTAGACATTCCAATAAAAAATTATGATAGTTTTAAGTGAACATACCTTTGAAACCCTGATTTGGAGTCTGTCCTCCTGGCCGACCTTACTTATGATGTATCTCTACAATTTCGGCCATTCTCAATATGAGATTGTGATCTGTAGTACTCTGGAAATTCTTCTTTGCAATGTCACAGGTCTGACCAAAATTGGATGTGCCAAGTGGAAGTGTTGATAACTTCCCCACACCTTGCTGATTTTTGGCCTTTTCGATAGAGATCACTTGTACATCGTGCCTCGTGCACAATAATTTATATAAAATTATGAAAAGTGTACCAGAAATACTATGTCCTCTGAAATATTCAATGCAACTAGTCTCACTCAATTTGGATTATCTATGAATAAATTATGTCTATTTTACACAGAACACCTATTTGAGACTAGTCAGATGCCCTATCTTCCACAGGGTGTATCTACACAATTAGGCTCACCCAAAAGCTAAAATTTTTATCACAAATAACTTGATAATTTATATTAATATCCTCTAGATGTCAAGGTCTTTATCCGTATACTAAATATCCTCCAAGGGGTTCATTCTGAAATGTCGTAGAAAAAACGTTATAACAAAAATGCCAAGGTGTCTCAGATGTAGCAGCGAAACCCCAATACCTTAAGCTCGGATACCAAATGTTATGATCCAAATACTCAAAATATCATAAAATAACATAAGTACACACCATGTACAAAATCTCAACCTGGAGCACAATTCCAAGATACATAAGTTACACAATAAATCCTTAAAGAATAGGGGAACCCCCCCCCAAATAACCAAATAACTTTCATACTTCATAATTCACATGTTAATAATGAATACATGATCTCTTATATATAGTTATTCACACTTGCACATGAGGCCCCTTTTTGACTAGGTCGACCCTATTACATATGTATTTACACATTACATGTACATTTAGGCCCATGTATGCCCCCCCTTGGGGTCACATCATATACATTTAGCCATATATATGCCCCCCATTGGGTCATAACAATTCCAAATGGATCGTTACTCTCCAAGAATTTGATCTCAAGTTTTCCAAATCAAAAGCTAAAAAATCATTAGTCTTTGCGGAATTGATCTGCAATCTTCTGTATACTTATGAGGATATTGAGCCCAGTGATTCTCTTCCTAACGAATCCTTGTTCCTCATTAGCACGTCCAACCCTTGGTACAAAGATATTCTTCTCTATCTCCAAACCCAACTTTTTCAACCAAATGTTTCATGTGACAAACACCGTCATATCCACCACCATTGTAAACGCTACCTCATCATCAACAACACTTTGTACTACCATGGAATTGATACTGTCCCATGACATTTTTTAAACCATGTTGAGGTTGAAAGAGTTTTAAATGACTGTCACCTTGGATCTTGTAGTACTCATCTTTTTGGTATGGATACAACCCAAAAAATGTTACGTGCCGGTTATTTTTGGCCTTATATATTTAAATATTGTATCGAGGTTGTCAAAATATGCCCACCCTGTTACCTCTTTCAAAAAAAATAGCATACCCACCTTGCTTCATTGCATCCCATTGTTTCTGTCGACCCCTTTGCAAAACGGGGCATCAATTTTATTCAATGTAACCCCACCTCAACCGGGGGGCACGGTTATATCATTGTTGTCATCGACTACTTCACTAAATGGGTTGAGTCTATGCCTACATCGCTTAACAATGGATGTACTGCAACACTCTTTTTTTTTAACCACATCATAACTCACTTCGGTGTCCCGCAAGCTATTGTAATCGATCATGGCTCACACTTCTAGAACCAAATGATGAGTGAGTTTCACTTCAAAGTGGGTTTTCTCCATTGAAACACATCCCCATAATATCCTCAATAAAATGGACAGGTTGAAGCCATCAAAAAAGTCCTAAAGACCATGCTCCAATGCATGGTGGGAATGAACAAAACCTCTTGGCACTTGCAATTTTTCTCCGCACTTTGGGCCTATCGCACTTCGATGAAAATTGCAAATGGATTCACACCATTCTAGTTGGTATATAGTATAGAAGTGATTTTACCAATCAAATGTGAGATCCCTTTGTTGAAACTTACCGTGGAACTCCTACCTCACACTTCTGATGAAGAGGAACAATTTCTGTATTTAACCAAGTTGGACGATACACATCATAATGTTGCTCTCATTAACAAGACATATAAAAAATGAATGAAAAGTTAATATGAAAAATATGTTCAACCTCTTTCTTTTGCAGAAGGAGACTTGGTCCTAGTTTATGATCAATATCACGATAAGCTGGGGACAAGAAAGTTAGAATCTTTGTAGCATGGGCCTTATATCATAAAACATGTGTTACATATAGGTTCCTATGATGAACATCTCTCGACAAACCTCAAAATGGGCTTTACCTCAAGAAGTACTATGCATAGAACATATGGAATATGTGCTTTGTACATTATTGTACTATATAATTTTAACTTGGTGTGTATTTTCTCTTTCGTGCATGATTTTTTCCTTAGCTACTTATACTTTGCCTTGTGATTACATGCGTAGATGACATCACCCTTTCCAATCTTTGTTGGGTATGCGGATGGTGCTAGTCAACACACCCAAAGAATTGCTTCTGAAGCTTGGGTCATATACCACTCTATCGAGTTATTGAGTTCAGGAGGAATTTTCCTCAGATCTGCAACCAATAACATGGAAGAATATCATGTCGTCATTGGACTCTTAACTGAAGCATCCTCTCTAGGTATAACTAATTTTATTATTAACCTAGACTCTCAACTCATGGTCTGCCAACTTAATCGGTATTACATAGTTCACAACCCAGTCTTAGTACGTCTCCACCTAAGGGTTCTCAGTCTCTAAAGATCGTTTGAATTTCTCCAATACAGACACATACCGAAAGAACTCAATACAACTTCAGATTCGTTAGATAATTACGTGTTGTATCGTTACCTTGCGCAAATTGTTGTTGAGAAGGACATAATTTGAATTTCATAGCATTCCAGAGTCCCAAGAGAACACCTTAGCCATGTTTGGAATCTCAGGAGGTATAGCGGTCCAAGAAAGATATCATAGAAAGGAGACTGCAATAACCATAGGATTTGGAACTGCAAGGTTGGAAGTTGGGCCATGGGATCTGTTCAAGAGAAGGAGGATCCTTCAGAATAGTAAAATTTGGAGAAAGGTGCATGAGGATTATCCCCTAAGTACTTCAGACTTCGCGAATTCGGTGAAGTTTATGTGTGATAGAGAAGAATTGGTTGAAGCCCAAAGTTTTGAAGTCCCAAAGAGGATCTACACCGTAGATCTGGGGGGGAGTGTTTACTATTGGATTTTTCCAAAGACGGATTAGAACCTTAGGGATAGGCCAAGAGAGGAAGGTAATAAAGTTCAGGAGTTCGACGTTCAAGAGAAACATATTATGCTAAGGTGAACTATCCCGAAGCCCGAAGTCTCTAAGTGGCGTGGCCTGCTAACATCACTAGGGATGACGTGGACACATGGGATGTGTGCCACATGTTAGTGATTTAAGAACCTTTGTAAGATAAAAATGCAGCTAGAACGTGACATATGTCACCCACCTGATTTGATCATGTGTCGGCTCCGTGTGTCCTGCCATGTGGCGCTCTTGGTGGTGGCACAAGGTATTTAAACCTGGCGAAGAAGTTAGATAGATTGGACCCACATCAACTTGATCACGATCTATCAAGATCGATGGACATGAGGCATTGTGGAGATCAAAGTTGCGTGATAGATAATTCTACAAGGTGGCCTCGCAATCCAAGCCATGGTTTTCCAGAGGGGGTACATGTCAGCTTGGGGACAATTGTGGAATGGTCGATGATTTACTCCAAAAACATTGACCCATGTCCCCACAATTTGAAAAGTATAAAGTTTGGTGTGACATTTTCAGTATTTATTAATTCAAGCATGAAAACCGTGGGCCCTAGTGGACGCATGGCACCAGATCGTGAAGTTCAGAGACTTGACACTACAAAAGAAATGGCTCGTGATGGAATGGGAGGAAGAAACCCCTGAAGTTTCGTAAAGCCAAAGTAAAGTGACATGATGAAATCACTGGGGTGACGTGGAAGTATGTGGAGACTCACAGTTCGAGAGTTTTGGGATGTGCAAAGGTGAAATCCTCCGAAGTCCTCGAGCCCCGAATCCTTGAGTTCCATAGCGAGTATCAATCGTTGGATGATGGGAGACATGGACCATTGATCCACCATACTTCATGAGTTCACCAATCCAACACTCCAAGAGATTTGTTGGGAAGTGTTTTTGAAACCTCCGAAGACCAGAGCTCGAAGTTTCAAGGCTCCGAATAAGCACCAAAATCATAAGCGCTGGGTCACAACCATGGTCACATGAAAACCAAGGTTTGAAGATAAAGGGTCTAGCACCTGCAATTTGTTGTTGAATAGAGAAAGGCTTAGATATTGAAGTCTGATGGGTTCTTGACCGACCAAGACCCACAGAAAATGGAATCTGATATTGTTTTTGTTGAATCAGATTGGTTTATTCTAGAAAATTATTAACGTCTATTATCCTAACAAAATTTCGGTTGGATACATATTTTGTAGAATTAATGATTGTTATAACCGAACCGAATTGTTTCATAGTGCATAAAAATGGGGGAGGTATTGGGTGCTTATAGTTCAAGGAATGAGGCTATAGGAATGGATGTCCATTTAGGAGTTGAAGGATCAAACTCCAATGGGCATGGAGAATAAATATATAAAGAAGGAAACATGATGAAAATCATTGAAAAGTTGTAGAAAGATGTCCAGACTCATCGAGAAAATAACAAAAATCTCATGAAAGCCAAGGAGCAACAAGGAGAATTCAACATAAAGTTGATGCAGAGCCTGGAAAGAATAGAAAATAAATTGGATAAGGAGAGCGGCTCAAGAAAATCAGGAAGTCACATAAGATCAAAAAGTGATAGCCGAAATCACCAACACTCCCTGAGGCATTCGAATAAGAGAGTACACATTAGCTCAAGTCTATCCCCTGTTAGGAAGCATAAGAGGTCTAGGGAGGATGATATAAGAGGGGAAATGAACAAAATCAAACCTCCTACATTTTATGGGGAGAACACAAAGCATGAAGATGTAGAGACATGGTTGTTGGGCATGAGAAATTATTTTCAATTGCATAATTATTCTTCTCATGTAGAAGGAGGAATTGCCATATATCAACTCAAAGGAAAGGAATCCATGTGGTGGGATAAACTTGTGCAGGTACAACACATTAAAGAGAAAATTGTTACTTGGAAGGAATTCAAGAAGTATTTTGAAAAGAAATACTTGACTAAGAGGTACTATGATAAGAAAATGAAAGAGTTCTTTGAACTCAAGTTGGGAAGTATGTCCATTGATGAATATGAAAGGAGATTCTTAGAGTTGTTGAAGTACGTCTCCTTCATCAAGGATGAGACAGTCAAGATTCAGAGGTATTTGAGTGGTTTTCCACCATTCATCCATGAAAAAATACAATATAATTATCCCAAAACATTGGAGGAGACAATAAGGTGAGCTAAGTGCCTATATGATCAGCAAAAAGAAAGGCCAACTTTGCAAAAAGCTTGGGAAGATGAGAAGAAATTCAAGATGGATCAGAGGAAGAAGGGAATTAAGCCACCATTCTTTAGAAATAATCCTCAGGGACAACCAACTTATAGAGAACCCCAAACAATTGAGACAGATGGTCAGAGGCCAAGGAAACCACCTACTCAATGTTAGGGTTGTAAAGGTGATCATATGTTTAGAGATTGTTCTCACATAAGTGACAAAGTGAGAGATATTCACAATGTTCAGTGAGATGAAATAGTGGGGGACATGGGAAGAAATATACCAAGGATATATTCATCCTTGGACAACAAGAAAGCAGAGTATCAATCACATATGATTGAAGTGGAAGGTATGATCAACAACCAAACCATTACTATTTTAATTGATTCACGAGCTAGTCATAGTTATATAGATTCTAAGATGGTGGAAAGATTTCATTTTCCAAGAAACAAGCATGGAAAATCTTTGTTGGTGCAGCTGGCTATTGGAGCCAAAAGAAAAGTCAATGAGATGGTTAAGTCATGTCTTATGGACATGAATTGACTGATCACAAGGGCAGATTTGAATATCTTGCCTTTAGGTTCTTATAACGACCTGATTGGTATGGATTGGTTAGACCAACACCATGCCATCTTAGACTGTTGTAACAAGGCATTCACTTGCCTAGATGAGGGAGGAAATAAGAGATAAGTCCAAGGAATTCCTAGGGAAGTGACTATTAGAGAAATCTCAACAATGCAGCTAAAGAAATGCTACAGGAAAGGGTGTCAAATATTTGCAACCCATATGGAGGAAGCATCTAAGGATAAGGTGCCAAATTTGGAGGATCATCCAGTCTTGGAAGATGTTGAAGATGTGTTCAAGGAGGTATCAATACTACCTCCAAAGAGAGATATTGATTTCTCTATCAATTTTATGCATGGAGAAACCCTAGTGTCAAAGTCTCATTACATAATGAGTACACCAGAGCTGAAAGAGTTGCAAATGCATCTTGAAGAATTTGTGAAGGGGATATATATGCCTAAGTGTGTCACCTTGGGGTGCCCCAATATTGTTTGTGAAGAAGAAATATGGGAAGTTGATATTGTGCATCAATTTCAGACAGTTGAATAAAGTAACTATAAAGAACAAGTATCCTCTGGCAAGGATTGATGATCTCTTTGATAAAAAATTGAAGGATGCAATTTCCAAGATGGATCTCAAGTCAGGATATCATCAGGTAAGGATTAAAGAGGAAGATATCAAAAAGATCGCCTTAGAGACAAGGTATGGTCATTATGAATTCACAGTGGTGTCATTTGGGTTATCAAATGCACCCGTTGTTTTTATGTGCTTAATGAATGGTGTTTTCTGAGAATATTTAGACAAGTTTGTCATTGTTTTTCTAGATGACATTCTTGTATATTCCAAGTCGGAAGAAGATAATGAACATCATTTGAGGATGGTGTTGCAAGTGTTAAGAGAACATTAGTTGTATTCCAAATTGAGTAAGTGCTCATTTTATCAAAACAAAATTCACTATTTCAGGCATATCATATCTGAAGAAGGGATAATAGTGGACCCTAAAAATTTTGAGGCCATTAAAGGGTGGACATCACCTAAGAATGTGACATAATTAAGCTCCTTCATGGGTCTAGCTGGATACTACAGAAGGTTCATTCCAGGGGTTTCAAGAATAGCTCACTCCATCACTTCCTTGCAAAGTAAGGGGAAGAAGTTTCAATGGACAAAATAATGTGGAAGAAGATTCTAGCAATTGAAGCAATTGTTAACCAGTTCTCCAATTCTAAGGATTGCAGATCCAAATGAAGACTTCCTTGTATGAACATATGCATGTAAACAATGGCTAGGTGGAGTCCTCAGTCAAAATGGGTTTGTTGTATGTTATGAATCAAGGAAGTTGAAGGAGCATGAAAGGCTCTATGCCACTCATGATTTGGAGTTGGAAGCCATAGTGCACGCCTTGAATAAGTGGAGGAACTACCTCATGGGAAAGAGGTTTGAGATGAGGACTGACCATAATGGTTTGAAGTATTTGTTTGATCAACCAAATCTAAATTCCAGGAAAATAAGATGGTTAGAGTTTCTCAGTGAATATGACTTTGAAATAAAGAATATCAAGGGGAAAGAGAACAAAGTGGTTGGTGCACTCAGCAGAAGAATGCATGAGTTGCATGATACATCCATTAGAATGTACCAATCAGATTTGAGAGACATATTTATAGATGATGCAAAATTAGAGTTGAAATACATGGAATTGGTAACAAAATTGCAGCAAGGTAAAATGCAACAGAAAGTTGAGGATTATGAATTGGGAATTGATGGAATCCTCCCGTACATAAACAAAGTTTATGTGCTCAACTATTCTAAATTGAGGAGTGTGATTTTAAAAGAGATGCATAATGTGCCTTATGCAGGACACCTAGGATATCATAAAACAATTTCAGCAGTCAAAAGCCAATATTATTGGCCATGCATGAAGAGGGAGATTGTTGATTTTATTTCTAGATGCTTAGAATGTCAAAGGGTCAAGGCTGATCATAGACTGTAATGATCCCAAGCCAAATTATTTCTTGGAATCACTAACTACTACTAATTTATTGAGTTTTTAAGTGCATACAAGATTCATCAACACATGCAGATCACAATATATTCAAGATGTAGAAGCACAAGCAAAGATCTGACCTTTTTATTATGAGCAATGTAAGATCAATACAATAGATGGCCAATCTGGCATAAACCTCAAATGGCCGTACAAGCAAT
>ML822976.1:70816-99195 GCA_009831015.1 Picea engelmannii
TTCCCTTTCTTAAGTCAACTTAAAAATATAACTTTTAACTTCTTGACTTTCCCCCCTTCAGTGTGAGACTATGACCTAGTGGGGGTGCCCAGGCCACTGAGTCTCCTCATCACCTCTCTAAGAGGTGGGGGACATTACATAGACACCCAGCTGAGTTACTACAACCATTACCCATTCCAGAGTGGAAATGGTAAGTGGTGACAATGGATCTCATCACGAGATTGCCCAGAACAAACAAGCAACATGATGCAATCATGGTAATGGTGGACAAGCTTACTAAAGTTTCCCATTTCATTCATATGAAGACTAATCATAAGGAAACTAACATTGATGATATTTATATGAAGGAAGCAACATGCTTGCATGGTATACCCAAGACAAGTGTGTCTAATAGAGACCCAAAGTTTACATCAAAGTTCTGGAAGGGCTTATTCAAAGGGTTTGGAACAAATCTAAACTTCAACACTGCTTATCATCCTGAGTCTAATGGGAAGACAAAGAGGGTGAACCAAGTGATAGAAGATATGTTAAGAATGTATGTGATGGAAAAACCATCTAAATGGGAAGATTATCTATACTTGGTAGAATTTTCCTACAACATTGGGTATCATGAAACACTGAAGATGAGCCCATTTGAATCACTGTATTGCAGAAAGTGCAACACCCCAGTAAGTTGGGACAACCCAATTGATAGGGCAGTGGTTGGGCCAGAGTTTCTCAAGGAAATGGAATAGAAAATGTTCAAGTTTAAGCATAATTTGAAGGTTTCCCAAGACATGAAAAAAAGTTATGTTGATAAGAACATAACTCACAGGGAATTTAAAGTAGGGGATCATGTATTCCTGAGAGTGAATGCCAACAAAAGATCCCTGAAGTTGGGAAATTGTTCAAAGTTGGCAACTCGATATTATGGGCCATTTGAAATCCTAGAGAGGATTGGTCCAATGGAATATAGGCTTGCATGCATGTCTATACATAATGTATTTCATGTGTCATTTATTAAGAAAAATATACATGATGTTGATCATGTTATTGATTGAAATGTGATTCAGGTGGAGCAACAAAGAACTTTTCAGGTGCATCCGGTGCACATACTGGATAAGAAAAGCAAAAAACTCTGGAATCGATCCATAGGGCTTGTAAAAGTCTAGTGGACCTAGTACGGTCCTGAGGACGCAACATCGGAGCACGAAGATGTCATGCGAGCAGAGTACCCACATCTTTTTGAAGATTTTGGAAATCTTGTTGTTGTTGTGTAAGTAAGTTGCACTTAGGACAATTCAAAAATAAGGGGAGGGGATTGTAACACCCCAAGGTCGAGCCCTTGCTGAATTTTAATTATTTTTATAGGTTGGTGAGCCAAGTGTTTATAAGGTGAAGACTTATATGTTTATTAGGTCGGAGAGCCTAGATGATTAAGGCCATGAGATTGATTTTTGTATATGTAAATGCACATATCATTAATAAAATTACATTGTTGTGTCTAGACCGACCACGCAAAAAGAGTATGAGGGACTAACCTCCACTAGGTAGGGTAAGGGAGGGGGCTAAATGTCTAGGCCTAGGGAATAATCTAGAGGGCTTGACTTTAAATGAATAATATTTTATTATTATGTCCTAAAGGGTAAGGTGGACATGACCGATGTTGTCCTAAGTTCCCAGGAAAGGGAATGAGTGCTAAGTGGAAATCATGCAGATGCAGGAAGACATGTGTCGACCTAGGCGGATGTAGTTATAGATGGGAAAGACAACTCATTGGGGGTTCGCTTCCCATTCTGGCATTGTTCCCCATCCTTGCGTCTGGACTGGTCTAGAGTTTCCTCATGACCCTTATGATTCTCTGGAAGTCGGTCACCCTTCTCGATTCACAACAGGATTCACGCATTGAACAAGTTCTCCATTATTGACCTCTACATATATTATGCACCTCTGGACCCTACAAGCACTATGAACTATCCCGTACCTTTCATGTGCAGCACAATACACCTGTAATTTTCCTAAGTCATACTGTGCCTTAACGATTTTTTGTTTCTACCATCACCTGATATATACCGGACCTTGTTGTTGCCATCACCCTTACTGGAGTTGAATTAGAAGCTCAACTGAAGAGGCAGTTTGTCAGGCATGTGATTTGAAGAGGTGGGTTTTCACACTCATGGATTAAAGAAGAAGGTTGTTAGTCCTACAAGAAAATATCTCCAGGTGAGAGAGGTTGTTGGGGAAGTGATTTCCCAGAGGGAGCCCAACTGCAACTATAGTGCTCAGAGAATTCATGCCTGGCCTGTTATTGAAGCCCTGAAAGGGAAGTGGGACAGTCAAAGGACTTTGGATAAAAGAAGGGGCACACTTCTTGGTGTGGGACAAGCTTCTAGGGAATGAGAGGTTGTAGGTTGTTAGTGTGAGCTGGACCTGGGAAATAATCCTTCTTGTTGATTATGTTACGTTCCTGTTGCCATTTTCGAGCCTAGGAATCCCTTTCCCAGTGGATTTTAGCCCTAACTCAGGGGTGACCCACTGCTGAGCGTGATGAGCAGTGAGGTATAAGGCTGGGAGGTTCATGGAAGGTCTGCACGCATTTTGGTGGTCATCTATTGAAAGATAAGTACCAAATCTCTGTTAATTGTATGTTGTGTAATTGTACATGTGTTATAACTTGATGAGTAATGCCTGGATATATCATCTATGTTGTGAGTGTAGGCTTACTGTTATTTCCGCATCAATCTGTATATGGTTAAAATATGTCATCGATATGCATATATTGTCAGTATGTTTTAATGATTATGTATGCATTACTAAGATGTATGAACATAATGTTGTAACTATTAATTGTGTTAGATATGCATGCATATAAATTCATAAAATGGTATCATAGCATAAAGTTTATTCAGTGGCATGGCCTGGCCTGCTGGTTTAGGGATGAGGATGTCACGAATTGGTATCAAAGATAAGTGAAACATCAAATAAGTGGCCTTTCCCTGCCTGTTGGTGTTGGGGACACCACACAAACTCCACTAAATGGAAAGGGGCATAAGGGTATAGGGAGGGAGATAAGTCTTGGAGGATTAATCCAAGGGAAATATTATTAAATATATCCTAAAGTCACTTGATGGATACACCAATTTATCCTATGTTTCCAAAAAAAAGAATGAACAAATAACCAAGTGGGTTCAAGGGAATTTTGCGAAGTGACAAGTGGAACTTCATGAACATGCAAATAAAATAACAAACCTTATTTCATTTTGGAGGGGATCTCAATCATTTATTCAACTATTAGTTCATGTTTTCCTTCTCTCCATCATTTGTACCATTTCCCTGCTGTTACTGTACGTACTTGTTGCCATCTCCATTTTTTCTTAAGGATGCTTGGAGCGGGATTTGCGAGGAAATTAAGTTGAAGAAGCAGGTTTTCAGGCACGTTATCATTTCTCTCCAAGTGAGAGAAGTGCTACTGAAGATGTGGGTTGTCAGGCCCGTAAGCATTCTCTCTAGGTGAGAGAATTGTTGGGAATTGTTTCCCAAAAGGTGCCAAGTTGCAGCTACAATACTTTGAGATTTCTTGTTCGGCTTGTTGTTGAAGCCCAGAATGGAAGTGGGGAAGACAATGGGGAACACTCCCTTGCTGGGACAAGCATGTGGGGAAATTAGAGATTGTAGGTTGGTTGTTTAACTTGGCACCTGAGCTAAAATATGATCATTATTGCAGAGATAAAATATGATCTTTATTACAGAGATACCTTATATGGATAGGTTTTCCTTTCCAAGTGTATTTTAAGCCCCAGCTAGGATAAAATTCATAGGTCTGCATGGATTTGTTAGCTCATTTATACCAAATAATTGTCCACTATGTTCTTGTTTAATTTATTGTTGAATGAGCATGTATGTAATTCTATGTTAGATATTATTGTGCAATCATTATGAGTTATTTTCATGAATGATAGTTAATCTTAACCTACTTCAATATATTCTTCATTGGAATTGATCAGAAACTGTAATTAAGTAATTGTTTCCATGGGTATTACCGTAGTAATTATCCTTTAAGATTCTGGAAAATAGACTTGCCTAGCACTGTATTGATGTATTTGTATTACCCAAAAAATGTAAATTGCATGTTCTGTATATTTTCACTTGTTTACACACACACACACACACACATGGAGTGGAGTAATTACCCATCTCTGCTTACAACTAGAGTTTAACTATTGGTAAACAATAATTGAGTGGAATTCGATAGTTTGGGGATGGTAATGCTTCTCTCCTGAAGATGATTGTTCATTGGCAGAAATTTCCTATGTAACTGTGAAGAAGATATACCATAATGGATTGAAGGAAGAATTTCAAAATTATGGGATTTGTTAAGTTCCATGAAATATCTAGAAATATTCCTAATTTATTAGGTTCTAGTCGGACTACTTAATCTGGGGAAAAACTCAAGTTTTGCCTCGGTTTCATTGTAACCATTAATATCAGCAAAACGAACCAATCCTGGCCATTTATTGGAGTCCTTTCCACTCCAGGGTGTTCCAAGAATAATGGTCATTGTCAATCATTGTATTCCTCTGAGGTGGATTGAGAGATCTTGACCATTGATTGAGGTCTTCAGGTATGAGGACTTGTCAGGGATCCAGGTTGTTGTCAACCTTCAGATCCATTGGAGTGTGGTATAGGGTAGATCTTAGTTGTAGAATGCATAGAGTCTGAGAGGGAATCATGGCCATTGGATATTTCCCTCGAAGTATGATAACCGTTGGATCAAATTCTTATGTGCGGAAGCTTTCAAATCAAGGTTTAAATGTGGATAGTTGATAATCGAAGGATCAACGATCGATGTTGACTGCGTTCTTTTAAAGTGATCATGGTTTAGAAAGGGTCATCCCCGCAAGTGGTAATTTAAATACCTCCATGGGATGTGTGGCGACATATAATAGTATAATGCAACCCAAAGAATGGTTAGAAACCACCCTCGTCACCCCTACAAAACTATAGGGGAATACAACTTAATGAAGGCGGTAACCCACGGTAGTTTTACACTTAGTGACATATTGTATGAACATGGAAACTGTTTATTAGCCAGTGGTTCGAGTGTGGGCATGTCATGTGAGATGGGCCTTAGACCATAGTTGTTAACCTTAGACATTGGATCTAAGGGTGGAGTGATCTTGATCGTCCATCGCAATGGGTCCTTTGGAGTAATTTGGACCACTGAATTGGAAACACTCCAAAGGCAAGGCTCTAAGGAGAAATATTGATCATCCATTGAGACCTAGCTAAAATGATTATGACCATAGATCTGGGTGGGTCCCCCAAGTCGAGGCTGAAAGAAGATGATATCATGATAATGAGTATGCCATCACTCCACCCATATTCATATGCCATGTTTCAGCACCTGGAGAGATGTTTCATGTGCTTAGTAATGACATGCATACCACGTCAGGCCATGTGGAGGGTCCACGCGTCTAGTGGAAACTATGCCACATGGAAAGGCGTTGTAGCCTTTGTGAAATGAAAGGTGGCATGGCCTAAGTGCCACATGTTAAGATAGTTGGTTGATTTGCATTGGTAAATGTGTCATGGGTGCCAAATCAGATGCCACGTAGGATTCCATCTAAATGGGCTAGGAGTAGAGTGACGTCGAGATGACATGGAGTGCCAACATTTTCATAGGAGAACACATGGCATCCTGTGAATGGAAGGAAGAGCTGAGTGTGGAATTATGTTGAAGTAATTCCTCAGGGACAGGTGTCTTAAACCTTTTCCCTTAGATCCATCGAGGATAGGTCTCGACCATATATCAGAGTAGGATTGGTCGGAATGGCTATGAATGCAGGAAGAGGAAGTCCTCTAAAGGGATTACTCTGAGGACTAACTTGGGTCATTGATCAGAGGATGGACACGATGTACATCATCCGTTGATCCATATTGGGGTCTGCAAGATAAGTTTGAAGGCTGCATAAGTCCGGTATTATATGTCGTGCACATTGGAAGCTCCACTAGAATCAAATTCGTTGATCATAGGTTCTCTTGGTCCATTTGATATTTTGGAAGGTATGCTATCGAAACTCATTTGTTGAATTGTGAAAAAAAACCTGAAGTGGAAACACTCCAATGGGAGGATTCTGATAGTATTTAAGTCTTGTGTTGTTGGAGGTCTCACAAGGAGTGGGTCCGAGGAAGTACATGGCAGGTGACACGTTCGTGCCATGTGGACTAGCATGTGTACCAGGGTTCCACGTGGCACTAAGGTGGAAGTGAGGATAAAAAGAGGCAAAAACTTTGGATTGTTGTAGATTTTAATATAGAACTCAGATTTGAACATAGATATAGTCATTAGAAATATCTGGAAAAGAAACACCAATTTACGAAGTCTAGCTGGAGAAAGGAGTAATTAGAAAAATCGAAAAAAATTGTCACCCCATCAGCTTAAATAGTACGTAGGGGAACGAGTGATGTTACACACATAAGGAAGTAACTTTGTCCCCTTCATGTAATTTTTTCCCTTTCTTTGGGACCTAGCATAACATAATGTTGTATGACTTTAGAACTTAGGAATAATACTATTTTATTCCTAGGCCTAAGTCCCTTGACTTATCCCCTTGATCTGGATTATGTTTGGAATGAAATGAAAGAAGAGAAATTACAATGAAATACTCATGAAAATTGCCAAAAACAGAGAACTACAACAATACTTGATTTCTATTAATGAAAGAATTGTAAAGAGACTGTAAAAATACAGAGTGCAAAACTTGCTAGAATGGTGGCAAGTTTATCTGTGAGAAGAGATGTGACGGCTACACTGATTCGCAAGAAGATGATTATAATGAGGCTTTGAAGGAATTTGTATGATAAACATGAATTCCAAAACCCTAGACATCAAAAAACCTAACCCTAGGAGATGAAACGCAAAAAGTCATGTGGGCCCCGTTTGGGTAAGTAAGTACATTAACTTATTGGGGTAATAACTTTTGCATACGATCTTGGTATTAGGTGCGTGATATCTCATTGGAAAGGTGTTTTTGAGAACTATGCATTACTTCGTCAAAATATGACTCCTTCTATAGTTTGATTGTGATGAGAAAAAAAAAACATTATTTAGGGACCTAAAACGACCCTTGAAGTACAACAAGATGTGATGACATGAAAACATACAAAATAAGCTAGTTGGACTAGGTGGGAGGACACTAGTATCCACCTGGAATATGTGTAGGGATTTAGACAAACACGAAAGTGTAGAACCCATAATTACAAAGAAGTACAGAAGAACGTGTTGCACTAAAAACTGATAACAAGAGCTAGGTGGAATAGGTGGGTGGCCACCAATATCCACCTGGATCAATAAAATTGACAATAGGAGCCAGTTGGAATAGGTTGGTGGCCACCAATATCCACCTGGATCACCCCTTAACCTTATACTCTTAGCCCCCCCTTTCCCTTTCTAATGGATTTTACCCCCCCATACTCTTTTGTCTTGTTGGTATGCACCAATGATGTCATTTTATTAATAGTATGAATGATTACATGTTACAATAATAGGATCACTACCTTTTTAGCATCTAGGATCCCTAGCCTAATAATTACATAGGTACTCTAGCCTATAATATCCTAGCTCTCCAACCTATAAAAACACATGTACAATTATAACTGGGCATCAACCTAGGGTATTACAAAAAATACCATGCACTAGAGAAATTGGTTCTATACAATTTTTTTGTAAATTCCTTCACTAATCTATTAAAATACAGTAAAGTACAAGCATACAAGCAGGTCAAAAACTGAGAGGACTAAGGAAAGGTCTCTCTCTTAGTTTGACAGTGGCAATACATAGTGATATGAGCATGTCCTGACTGGGAAACTAAGATTTAAGATACAAAATGACTAACCTGACCATGGAGGGGAAACCATTCGACCAAAAAAGGTTTAGAGTCTTAACAAAATTCAAAGTTGACACAAAAATGTTACTTCTAGACAAAACTATGAATAGACAAAACTGTAGTTCTAAAAATTGAAACATAAGAAGCTAACTGAAATTACTTGGGGCTACCAGAGGGTCTCCTGGGGGAGTTTCCTCCTCAGTTGGGAAAACATATTTGTTGTAACCGGGGGAGATGTTATGGTCTTCTTTCGGTGGGATTGAAATGGATTTTATGAAGGAGGAAGGGACCTCTAATCATTGCGCTGCACCTATTTCATGGGATGAACTTTCCCCATTTTATCACCTTGGTTTCCTTGCATGCTTAATTTCTCACCGGATTGATGCAAATCGTTGTGTTTAGGGGGGTATGGTTCCTCCCGAGTATCACCTGAGAAAGAATACTGAGAATTCAAGGAGATTCCAGAGGGTGAAGATTTTTTCTCCAAAACACCTGGAAGCCAAAGGAGATTCTGAGCAAGGAGAGTTTTGATGGTTCAATAACTCCTTCGATGCTTCTGGGTCCGCTGTGTTGTTGGGTGGTGGCCTGACATTTCTTCCTCCAATTCATCCAATAATTGTCGAATATTCCCAAGAATTGAGCAATCATAGCCTTCGGTATTGACTCCTGTAGAGAGATCTTGGAACAACAAACCTCTTCTGCCTCTCCCCCCTTTCCCCCTATGAGGAGTTGCAGGAAACCTTTGGGGCATTGCATAGAAAATAAATTGCCTAAAGAGGAGAAAAATATGAACATTCCCAAGTTCCCAAGACCTATAAATTTCTTTTGTCGAAATTGTAAGGAGAGAATCCAGGTAATGTGATACAGAGAGAGCCCTAAGATTATACCTTCCCGGAGATCTTGTAAAGTTAAGAATGACCCTACGAAAAATATCACAAATCCAAAACTCGTTGATCCAAGCCCAGTAATGGAAACAACTAGGAGGAAAATGAATGTTTCCGTGAGCATAAATTTCCCATACCTTGTGGAGAGATTGTTTTTAGGTCATAGTAACTAGAACCAACTAAACTAGAGTTTGTAGGGCCATGACGATAAATTCCCCTGGCCTCGGAAATAGAGTGAATTTAAAATGCATGAGTGGGAGTGAAGATGTATGTTAAGACACCCGCATCTGAGAGTTTACAATCCTTCAACAATAGTCGGATGCAATCATGTTTGAGATCATTGTTTGGAAGTTTGTGAAAAATCCAGTCTTGAAAGATAGAGCTCGATGAGACTCCCTCATCAGCTAACCTATCAACGATGGCATTGTCTTTGTGCTTGATGTGTTGAAAGATAATTTCCTCAGTGGGGGCCAATAGGCTTGCTAATTGTTGCAGTCCATGTTCAAACCTCTAGTTGGGTGAGAATTCAGTTTTCTGAGACCCATTTTGAATTCTAATGGCCAAAGAGAGGATGATTTGAGAGTCTCCTTCAATGATGAGAGGGAAGAGAATCCATGACTTGGATATTTGTAGGCCTTTGAGAAAACCTGAAATCTCTACAACATTATTGTTGTCTATTCCTATCCTTCCATGGAATATTTGAAGGATTGTACCTGAGTTGTTCCTGAAAACCCCTCCATAGTCAGTAAGGCCTGGATTTCCTTTAGAAGCACCATCAAAGTTGATCTTGTAGAATTCAGAAAAGGAGAAAATCCAAGTTTCCGGGCTTGAGGGAGGATTCTACACCATAATGTGTTGTGTCAGCTGGGGAGGGAGAGTGATATTCAAAATATTTAAGATATCTAATTCATTATTTGGGGAATTTATATCTTGATATGTCCAAGGGTAAAGAGGAAGTGTATCCAAAATGTGTTTTCTGCAAGTAGCCCATAGAAGGTCCTCTAAGGAGAAACTATTTTCAAATACTCGTTGGTTACGTTCATGTCGTATCTCCCATACTATGAAACCGGGGATAAATTTCCATAGCTAATTGAGAATAGGATGATGATAGGGATTTTCAGTCCAGTTTTTAATAGTTTGGACAACCTCCGCACTTACTCGGTCTGATATTTTTCATAGAGTTGTTATCTTATCCCATAGTCTACTCGAAAGGGGGAAGCTTTCCAGGAGATGATTGATTGTTTCCTCATGTTCTAGACATAAGACACAATGTGAAGGACCAAAAAATCCTCTCTTCATAATGTTATTCCAGGTGAGGAAGTGCTTGTGTAGCACCAGCCATAAGAAAAGAGTGACTTTAGGCCAAGTATTTGATTTCCATATTTTGTTCTAGCAGGGGTCTGGTTTTTTTTGTTGGTTCATTATAGTAACATAATAGGCTTCTTTGATATTGAAATCCCCGCTCAGATGATAGCCCCATCTGAGAATGTTAGGACCTTGACAGATGCAGATTTTGCATTTTTGGAGCTCCTACCAGATTCATTTTGTGGTATTGGCCTGCAGATCTATTTTCCATTCATGCATGGGTTTCCATGTCCGAAAATCATGCTGACCTTTACGATTCCAGAAATCCCTGACTTTTGCGCATCCTTGGATTTGAAATACTCCTTGTATGTGAGAGAGATTATGATCCCTTTCTAAACTTGGAAATGTTGCCATGATTCAGTCCAAACTATTCTGCTGGATTAGATCTCGTTGTAGCTTCTCTACGTTTCAGATAAGAGAAACTTGAGTATCATGAGTATAACGAATTAGATTTCCAGGATTCCAATTGGAAGAGTATTTTCTATTCCATAGCTTAGACCAAGGACTAGTGTTTTGAGAGATCCATTGACACCAAATATTTGCACTAATAATTTCATTACTCTTAGCTGGATCTCGAAGCCCCATCCCACCCATGGATTTGGGAGAACAAACCTTGCCCCACTTGACCAAATCCAATTTAAAAGTGTTTTTGTCTCCTCCCCAAAGGAAGGTGTGCTAAATGGATCTTATGGATTTAAGCACCCATTTATGGGCTTCTAGGAATGAGAAAATATAAAGAGGCGTAGCTTGTAGGACCGCTTTTATGAGAACTAAGCACCGTACCAAATTCAGAGAGAAAAAGGTATAAGAGTTTAGTTTTTGTTCCATATTTTCAATGAGTTACCTCAAGTTGGCATGCTTAAGGGTTGAGTCAATCAAGGGAGTGTCAAGGTATTCTGAGGGGAGGGATGAGATGGAAAAACCCAATATTCTAACAATATTCCTTTGAGAGATGGGAGGGGTGTTGATGAAAAAGATATGGTATTTATATAGGTTAATAGTCTCCCCCGAAGCATTTGAAAATACAGTTGAAAATTTTATGCAGAACATGAGCTTCTTGCACTGAGGGATGGTCCATGAGAAAGTTGTCATCCAAAAATTGTTGATGAGACAAAGACGGGTTATTGTGAAGGCTTATCCCTTTTAAAGTGCCTGATGAGCAGGAATTTTTGAGCATGCACCGAAGACCTTCTACCATGAGAATAAACAAGAAAGGAGTGAGAGAGTCTCCTTGACGTATAACTTTGGAGGGGGTGAATGCGTTGGAGGGAGTTCCATTAATCAATACACAAAATAAATTGGAAGAGAGTAAGGATAGGATCCATTTGGTCCAAGAGGGGTAGAAACCAAAGGCTAGGAGGATCTATTCAATCTACTCCCAAGTTTGTCAAAAAGATTTCAAGAGATCCAATTTTAATAACATGCCAGGTTGTTTTGTGTTTTCAAGTAGTGGATAACCTCATGGGCTAGGATAATTCCATCAAGAATTTGTCTTCCTTCCACATAACCGGTTTTCTTTGGAAAAATGAGAAGAGGAAGGAGGGGCTTTAGCCAGTTTGCGATGACCTTTATGATAATTTTATAAACAATGTTACAAAGTGTTATAGGTATATACTTACTTGGAGAGGCAACATTCTCTTCCTTTAGGATTAAAGTGAGAAAGTTGGCGTTGAAAGAAAACAACACTCATTGCTTCCTCCAAGATTTTTCCACGATCTCCCATATGTCATGTTTTAAAATATCCCAACAATAATGAAAGAAGTTTATGGTAAATCCATCTAGTCTAGGGGATTTACCTTCTTTTATCTGATTGGCAGCTGCTTCAACTTCCTATAGAGATATGGGGCACATGAGAGACTCATTGTGATCCACTGTGAAAAGACGAGGGATGTGATTGGTTACATGACAGATGACTTCTTCTCGGGCATGATTGTCCTCCGATAAGATATCTTCATAAATGGATGTTAACTCTTTCTCAATGTCTTTGTGTGCTTCTAGCATGGTGTTGTCAAATTTATTGAGACAAGTAATTTTGTTATGGATTCTATGTTGTATGGTAGAGTGGTGAAAAAATGTTGTGTTGCACTCTCCCTCTTTTAGCTATAAAATTATTGATTTTTGATTCCAGAGAATTTCCTCTTGTCGACATCTATCTTCGATTGAAGATTGGATCTCCTCCTCTCTTTTGGTCTGCTCCTCTGTGCGACCTTACCTGTTTATATGTTGTTGAAGGATTTCCATTTCCTGTTCCATATTGGTTTGGGAAGTAAAGATGTTTCCAAAGGTAATTTTGTTCCATCTTTTCAGATGCTGCTTCAACATATTGAGATTTTGTTGAATCATTCACATTTTGGAGGAGCTAGCCACATGAGTTGAATTCCACCAATATCTAATCATCTCCATGAAATATGGGTGTGATAGCCAGAACTTGTCAAACCGGAAAGGAATTTGGTGGGTATTGTCGTCTTGATGCCATTGCAAGAAGATAGGCCATTGATCATAGCCTAAGGGTAGGAGGATGGTGGTTGTGAGTTCTCCTCCCATCGTAGCTACATCTCTTGCCACTAGAAATCTCTCCAATCTGGAGACGATTTATGAAGGCCCGCCTTGGAGACTTTTCTAGGTATAGATGCCATTGGTAGTTTCCATATCTACCAATTTATTATTTTCGATGAATTCCTTGAATCAAATGTCTTCTTGAGTGAGAGAATGACTTACACCTTTACTTTTGTGGAGGGAGGTGGTCATATTTAAGTCCCCTCCTGTAATCCACTACTGTGGGGGATGATCTTTCTTGTACCAATCCAAAAATTCCAGTAATTTGATTTTTTTCTCTGTAGACTAGGTTTCGTAGACATTGGTGATATGGCCATGTATATTTGTTCCTATGAGATGGAATGATGTTGAGATGGTGTTCCTAGTAGACAAAAAATCATTTAGAGTTATCTTGGCTAGATTCCATACTATTTCTAGGCCTCCTAAAGCATTAGATGCATCAAATGAGATTGATTTACTACCTCTCCATAGACGAGGCATCAGAGCTTCGAGACTACTACAACTATTTGTTTTTCTTGGATAATTATCGTTGTGTTTTTTTCCGCAAGAATCTTTCTGCACAACATTCTATGCTTATTGGGGTTATTGATACCCCTGACATTCCATGAGATAACCTTCATTGGGAATAATGAGGTTTGGATGGAAAGAACTCTCTAAGCTGGGCATATTTCCTTGATTCAACTAACCTAGTTCCCATAATGGAAATTCCTTCCAGGTATGTCTTGTCCCCTCACTTTTTTGTATCTCTAAGGAAGTTTTTGGGGTATTTTTGAGGGTTGTTTTGAATCCCCATCTTGACTCGCACTCTAGATTTGTTTAGGACTTCTTTGATCAATTTAGAGGACTTCTTTGATCAATTGGATCTGCTTGGGAGAGATTGCACGTAAGGCTTTTTGTTTGCATGCATCTTCTAATCCTAAGAGGTCCATATCTCCCAAATCTAGATCGCTCATATTATCATCCATTAGAACATCAAAATATTGATTTTAGTTGGATGGCAAGACCTCTTAAGAAGACATTGTTGCTTGAATGGGATGTTCATTGGGGTCATTTCCCTTCAGATATTTAGTGGAATCACTTCCTTGATCTTGCCTGGATTCCTAGTGTTACCTCTTGAGGGCTGGATGATCTTCTACATTCATATTTTCAGTCTCCTTAGGTTGATTTTCTTCAACGTCAAAGGTTTTACTTGTTGTTGGGATAGAGGCTTTTCCATCATATTGAGCCTTTCTATTTTGGTGTCACCTATTGGTAACCTTTTTGAAGCCATCATCATCCAGATATACTACTTTCTTGTGGTCTACTTCCAGTTTATTTTTTGGGCAATATCTAAAAAGGTGCCCATGATCGTGGAATTTCTAGCATTGAAAAGACACATGCTCATAATCCACTGGGTGAATCCATTCTGTATCTTCATGCAAAAGAGTAATGGATTCTGGAAAGGTTCTTGCTATGTGCATGTAGACACAGATCCTAGTATAGGATGTGTATCTATTGTTTCTAGTCTGCTAAGCCATTTTAAGAAATTTTCCCAGGTAATTTCCAATGTCTTTGACGGTTTCTTCGTCCGAATAATCCGAGGAAGGGAGTATAGCCTGATCTAGAAAGGTTCCCATTTGAATTCCTCTTTATCTAGGTCAAACCACTCAATCCAACTCCTGATATATAATCCTTCCTAGTTGAAGAAGTAGGGCCCTCCTTCCATAATTTTGTCTCAATCATCTAGCCTCGAGAATATTATGGTAAAGAATCCTTTAGAGCCAATTTTAAGGTCAATGTGAGCCTTTGGATTCCATTTGGCTATGATCAAGCAAAAGATTTTTTTATGTTGTCCAGATCCCAATAAATTTGTCGATGAGAGCATATTCCTTCATAAACTTGTTCTTGCCATTAATTCTCTTAAGGGGGAAGTTTGATCCCAGTTATTTCTTATTATTTTTCTATGCATGTGTTGGTTTTGGCTTTGTCATGATCTGCTACTTCCTTGGGAGGTTGAACAATGGCCTCTTGGACTAGATCTTCTTATGGGATGTCTTCTGAGTTTTCATCATGCATGGGGCCTTTTTGCTTGGCATCGTGATATTTCAGAGAGTCTTTGTATGATTGGGAGGCCCTCGTAGCCCCTCCCCTGAAGGAGTCCATAAGAAACCTTGGATTTGACGTACAAGAGTTGTACAGATCACAGTAGGGAAATGATCGTGGTAGGGTTCGTGAGCATGTAGAGTAGGGGATGGTCACAAAGGGGAGTGGGAATTGTGGAGTCAACCTTTGCTTCCGCTCAATGATTTTATATTGGTTCTATACAATTACATGATATTTTTAAGGAAATTAAATCTTTAACGTCACATGTGCATTATATTTTTCTTGAAAAATAACATACCATTGTTAGAAAAACTAAATTTCACATATTTATTCACAAAATCTACAAATAAATATTATATATTGGGAAATGTAATTCAATTTCCTACATTTCATCTTTTTACACCATATTCAAATTCATTGTAAAAATACCTTGCATAATCCCTCCAAGTTAACATTGTTGTTTTTCCATATTTTCATTTCCACTAACTTGTCATGACATACCACCATACCTAATTACACTACCGCATCATGGGGGCCACCATTAGCTTGCACCCATCCTATATCTAATTAATATTTATTATATAAAATTTGTCATTTTAAACCAACCCCTTAAACTTAAATATATGTTTAGTATCGTATTGTTACTTAACGATTTTGTGTTAATAAAATACATAAAATAATTTAAAAAACATGATCAACCTTCAATAAGATATAATCAATAAATAGAAACCCAAATCAAAAAATTGTGTTCAATACAAGAAAAAAAACACCACATGGAATGAATTTGAGAATTATAAAATATATTAATTCATCCTATCTTTATTTTAAGAATACTTCTCCAATTTTTCCTAACATTGAATTACAATAGACTTATTAATTTCAAACCCGTCCATATAGAAATGATTAAAAAAAAAATCACACTTCATAAACATAAACTTAAGAAAAGGAAACAAAGCACTATGTAACATTAACCGCAAACATTAAATTAAAAACCATAATTATTAAGGAATGTTATTACACTTTGATAAAATTAACTTACCCACACATAAACCTACATGTCCTTTCTTAATTAAAAACACAAACCACATGGAAAGTAAAATAGGTCATATAACGTTTCTTAATATTTCATTGCTTGCATTTCCAAAGAAAGGATGGACGGCATCACAATGTCATTCAAGTGAGCAGATCACAATGTGGATAAATTCTTAAAGATTTGAATGGGGAAGAGGGAACGACTGAAATTCAAGGTAGATTCCACTCATTTGCGATTGGTTTTAAGTCATTATGTTGCAGGTGATTCTTTTATTTGATTTTTCTATTTTTATACTTCTTGTTTGATATTTTTCAATTTTCATACTTCTTGCTTGAGTGTCTATTTAATGTATGAACAATAAAATAAAGTAACATGACGAGGTCATTGACTGATAAATCATTTGGAGAGGTTAATGATTGTGTTTTTTGGGGGGCTATGAGAACTTTTCATGGCTAGGAAGAAAAACTTAACAAAATTATATATATATATATATATATTAATTTGGATAATATATACATATATTTATATATAAGTAAGTAATTTGGATGAAGTTTTTTTACAAAATTGGAAAACAAATATTGTTATATATATTTTTTTTATGTTTTTGAGAATTTATTGAAATCAAAATATAATTTATTTATTTTAATTTTAACTTATTAATTTTTTTTAATTAATTTTTTATTTATTTAATTTTTTGGATTGAATAAAATTTTAAAAAAATATATCTTTATGTTCTTGAAATTGACAAAAATAATATAGATTGATATCACATTCTTCTATTATAATATAGATTTTTAAATTTGTTTTCAAGGATTTAACCATATTATGGTTTGATATTTTTAGTGTTAATGAAATAAAACATCCAACTCATTTTAATGTACTTGTACATGGTATTCAGCACATTTAGGATCAAATTTCTTAAAGATTTCAACAATAATGCAATACCACTTTGTAACATGTATAAGTTATACCTTATAGCTATGAGGCCATTAAAAATTCGTAATTATGGTTTTTCATTTTCAATTATTTTAATATTCAAATAAGATAGGTCTTATACAACTTCAAATGTGATATTGATATAATGTCATATTTTTAGATTTTTATAATGTTAATGAAAAAACATCATTTTAATCAACTTTTTTCCATTCATTTTTTATTTAAATTTTTTATACTCTTATTACTTTAATGTTTTCAATAAATATTAGGAGAAATAAAATTGAAACAAACTCTTCCTAACTTTTTTTCAAATTAGAAAGTTGTGAAAAATTAATTAATTATATTTTAATTCATAAATATACAATATTAAAATTTTAATTTTCTAAATTTTATTATTGGATTTTTAAGTTTCCGACATCACCCTAGCCCCTAGGGGCTAAGCCCTAGTCCCACTGGGCAAAGGCTTAGCCCATGAGGTTTAAGGTGATGCTTGAAATCACCCCCCATGACACCCAACCCCTATGGGCTAAGCTCTAGTCCCACGGGGCCAAGGCTTAGCCTGTGGGTGTGGGGGTTGGGGTGATGTCGAACATCACCCCAACCCCCAGGGGTTAAGCCATGGTCCCCATAGGACCAGGGTCTATCCTTGGAGGTTGAGGTGATACCCGACATCACCCCATCCCCCACGAACTAAGCCTGAGTCCCAAGTGTTAAAACCATAAATAGTTGAAACACTATCAATAAGATTTTTCTAAACTAAAACAATTGTATCACTATGACGTTTATCTATCTATCGTGCACAATCAAACACTTCCACAAAGCACATTTTAAGCATTAAAAGAGCAGCTTCAATCTCCAACCACAAGAGATAACAAATAGGTATGCTAGACTTGAAACATCAAAACTTATCCTATAATGTGAACATGCAGGATTCGTTCTTCCCAATCAAACATGAAGTAAATAAGGGCACAAAAGCAGAAGAACGATAACCATGCCCATGAGAAAACGCTAAACCTAAGAAGCAATACTGTAGAGAAACAATCTTTTTGTACCCAAAAACGCGTGCATTAGGTCTTTGCTGGTCCTGAGCAGCTGCCAGTAGATTCTTAGAAGGCACCGTAAAATCAGCCAAAGAACTGTTGAATAAGGATATCAATGTACTGTAGAGGCCATGGTGTCTACCTATTCTCACCACTGATGGACGTCGACGGAACCAAGGGCCATGGGGAGAACACAACCCTCAATCTGCTGCAACCAACCCTTTGTGCGATAGGATTCCACCAGTGCCCAGTGCATTACCATGAAGATGCGATGATAAATTGTCCACCGAAGAGAAGATCTAGGAGGAGTCATGAAGGGAACTGGAGTGATGGGAGCAGAAAGGAAAATCATGAGTGGGTCGTGGCTATGGTGTGTGGGTAGGTCAGCAAGAACCTCAAATGTGAGACTGCATCACTGCCAGGGTGAAACTAGTGATGAGAACTCCCAACCATAACGGCAGAGGCCACATCATGTTGAAGGAAAAGACTCTCATAATGACTGCTCGTTGAAGCGGGAAGAGTGCCTAGAACGAAGTGGATGTGGGAGTGGGAGTAAAGAAATCCATTATGGAGCTAGAAAAGGGCGTAGGGTTAATGAATGAGAGAATGTTGAGGCAAACTAGTGGGAAATGTAAACCCTAGACAGAGTTGTGGTAAAGACAGTGTGTTCCAATGGGAGCACCAAAACCCTAGGGAAAACATTAAGAGACCAAAATGAGGTAGGAAAAAGAGATGGGTGGGAAGGTGAACTTCCAAATTAGCATATTTATTGATAAATACCGCCTTAGATGGGATGGCGGATATCCAAAGAATCCATATCCATGCAGAAAAGGAGCTAGGTGGTAGGAAAAACCTCCAGATCTGTGGAGAGCTAGTGCCTGGGGTGGAAGAGCGAACCCCCAAGAAACCCAGATGTGCTTGTTGTAAAGTGAGGAACGAATACATGGTACAGAGGAAGCTTGTAGTAAAGAAAGAAAACATTATAAAAATGTAGAGTGGAAAATACCTAGAAACACTTAGTTGTGGTGCCTCGTTGAAAATGAACAATGGAAGGTAACCAATCAGGACATGATTGCAGAAAAGGAATGCAAAGAGTAGGAATCTGCAATATTGAAAATAATACGTGTTGTTGAAAAGAGTCTCTGAGGGGTAAATCCGAGCTCTGGGTGATGCAAATTTCGCGGAAAAGGAAGGGCATGGATTCCTGTAGGGGTAGCAGAAGGCATTAGGAGGAGGTCAGACCTCCAACAAATCATAGTATAACAATGAACAACTGGGTGGGAGACAATTTCTCCAACAAACTAATGTGTTGGAAATCATAGTACTGAAATGTGTTGGAAATCATAGTACTGAAAAAAGTGTGGCTCCGTTTGGGTGCTAGGCCAAGAAACTAGAACATATGCTATGACGGAATTTGGGTGGGTATTTAATCCAAGAAGCCACATCCAAGATTGTCTTCTTACACAGGGAAAGCCTTCATATGTAGAACTGAAGGAAATGAATTGAAAAGTTCACATGATCTAATACCAAATGATGGAAATCAAAGAAGTTATTAGTTAGAAAAACTAAAAAATGCAAACAGCAGAAATAAGAACAATAGAAAATGAAACTGCAAACCAAATAGCTTATTTTTTTTTTTTTTCAACTAAACCTTTTCTCCAACTAAAATTTATTAAAAGATAAAAAAAAATACACTCATCTTTCATCTAATTAAAAAATAACTACTTAAATAATAAATGCATCTCAACTGCATAACAAAATAAAAAATAACCACTCATAAATAATAAATGCATCTAACTTCTTAGATGGATCTCTAGAGCTTGTGCATTTATTTAATACCACTCTTAATCCATCTTAACTTTATATCTATCATATTTCTAAAAAAAATCAAATTCTTTGAGGTGTAAGCATTTTCTCAAGTTTTTTTAATCCAAAACAAGTTTTCAACTCCATGTTGATCATGGAAATAATTACACATCTTTTATACTTAGCAACACAATATTTAAATTTTTAAGTATAAGAATTTATATATTTTATTTATTTATGATATTGAAATAGTTTTTGTTATTAATATTGTTTTTTATATCATGTGCGAACTCCATGTTAAGCACAAAAAGAATTACACATCTCTCTCATACTAGACTATAAAAATGATGCAACAACTAACCCCAATATAGAAAAATGTTCCCTTGTAAAAATATGTATGCATTTTCATTAAAACTATAAATGATCCTTTTAAATTTTTAATGATCACATGCTTAGAATATAAAAGGAATTGCAATTGAAAAAGTTTTTGTTTCATTGATTGAAAGGAAGTCTAAAAAAAAGGTGAAGTTTTAGGGAGTGACAATGGTATTGAGTATTGTCTTAGAAAGTTTAGAAATTTTGTAAATCCCTAGGAAAAACAAGGAAGAAGGTTGTTTCACATAGTTTTGATTTTTAAAATGGAATTACTAAGAAGATGAAGAAAACATGGTGCACAAGAGGGGATGTTAGCTTAATTTTAACTAAAGTGGTTACTAAATATAATTATTTAGTTAATAAGTAACTAAGCTTATTTTTAAGTGACAAGATAATGAACTATGTTTGGAATGGAAAGACTTCCTTTGTTGAACATATTCAAAGTTTTTTTAATGTGAAACATATAAGTATGTACTTAAAAAAAATTTAAATTTTTTTTTAACATATTTAAAGTTTGTTTTATATGAAACATATAAGCATGTACTCAAAGTTTTTTTAAATGTGAAACATATAAGCATGTATTTAAGATATATAAGCATGTATTTAAGATGAATGAGAAAAAGGTTAAGAAGTGGAAGCACTATACGATTTCGAACGACAGTATCATGGGAGATGAAACCCTAGTTTTAGTCTGGCACGACTTGCTGCATGATTGGATCAAGCCATTGCGCAGCAAACCCTTGCCACAACCGGGCACAATCCATCTCCTGCCTGATACGTCAGGATGAATTCAGAAGAGGGGGGGGGAACCCCCTCGTACAGTAATGCCACGGCCAATGATCGATCGGGAACAAGAGAAAAACGTCCATCATTCGAGCCGCCACTGCAGCTACGTGATCAGATTCTTGCCAAAGAACAAGGTCTCAGGAAGGAAATGGATGTGGAAGCCAGCACGTCCCATCCAAAAGCACCTTGCATATGGGAGCTCGAAAAATGCATACCACAAACGAACAAACCGCTGAGATACCTCATAAGCTCAACAAGAGTAGGGGAACACACACAATTTATGAGAGAGCATGCCCTCATTGGCAAATTTCTGGGCCTGTGGCCATCCGAATGGGATCTAAACAGATGGATAAAACACTGGTGGAACCCCAAAGGGGACTGCGAGGTCCAACTCATCTCCAAAGGGTTTTTTACAATCAGTTTGTACAACCCAGAAGACAGAGACCGAATCTTTGAGAACGAGCCGTATTTCTACAAATCGACAAGGTTATTCTTGGGATTTTGGACAGAAAGATTTAGCCCAGACAAGGAGGACTTCACGATGGCTCCCGTCTGGATCCGCCTTTACTCCTTACTGCAAGAGTTCTAGCTGGAGGAGATTCTCATGGGAATAGGAAATAAAGTGGGTCAATATGTCAAAACATCAGAAGCCACAAAGTAAAGGAAATACACTTCATATGCTCGAATATGCGTTTACATGAATATCTCTAAGGCTCTACCAGGAGTGGTAACACTGGAATATCAGGATGAAGACTGGAAACAAACACTGGACTATGAACACATCCCTTTCCGTTGTAGGAAATGTCATGAACATGGTCACCTCTTCAGAGATTGCCCTCTGAATAAGCAAGCCGCCAAAGTAGGTGATACCATACAAAAAGATGGCTTCACCACTGTCACGACTAGAAAGAAAAACCCTCCAAGAAAGCAGAACCCAGACCTTAATTCGAAGATCTTGACCAAAAACTCATATGAGATTCTGAACTAGCTACCGGAAGATGAAGCCATCCAAGATCCGCACAAAGAGCTACATCAGTCCAAACGAAAGAACCAAAACCCTTCCTCCTCCAGCCCAAACCATGAAATCTACCCAGAAGAGAGGGGAGATACAGATGGAGACATCTTAATGCAGTTGGACGATAGAGATCTAGCAGGCATCGATCTAGAAAAACTTGAGGAGGCCCTCAATCAAAAGGATCTGCAAGCACTTCCTGGAGAGCAACTCCAAAAGGTACATAAGGTCTTTCTTGACTCCTCAGCAGGAACCACAACACACCTAGGTATAGCCACAGACTCTGGTTTAGGCTCAAAAAGAGCGCCGCGAGAGAATAAAAGAAGGGGGCGGAAACCAGTGCATCAACTCATCAAGGAGGCCTGCAACCTTATGATCAACTCAGGGAAGATTCATAAGCTCTCGAAGGGATACCTCCACCCAAATCCACCCTCATAATGATGAAGATCATCACCTGGAACATTAGAGGACTTAATGGTCGATCCAAACAAAGGATCCTCCGAGACTGCATCAAAACAGAAAACCAAGATATCCTAATGTTACAGGAAATGAAATGTGTTGGGGCAGACGTTGAAACCATCTTCCAGCGTATCTAGAAAGGATGTGATTTTATTCTAACAGACTCCACAAGGGCCTCAAGGGGTCTGTCCATTCTATGGAACCCAGGCAATATTTCTTTAAGCAGATCTTTCTCTACCATAGGCACAATTACGGCCCACTTCGAGATCACAGGCTCGAATCAGGAGGGGACTATCACAAATGTTTATGGACCCCAAAGCCAGAAAGAAAAAGACAAACTTCTGGAGCGGCTAGTTCTCATCAAAAGTTTGCTCACCACACCCAATTGGATCTTAGGAGGTGATTTCAACATGATCTTATCGCTGGAAGAAAAAATAGGAGGGAGAAAAAGACTTGAACAAGACAACAGTAAGTTCAAAACCCTTATTGACCAGTTAAAGCTAGTAGACATTGAAAATAGTAATGGCACCTTCAACTGGTCCAACTGTAGGTCAGGAAACCAACACATTGCTTGTCATCTGGACCACTTCCTTGTGGCTAAAGAGTTAATGGAAGAAGCCCCTCACATGGAAAGTCTCATTCTTCCAAAAGCTGGGTCGGACCACTGGCGAATTGCCTTCAACCTATAAATAGGGGCAACACCTAAATACAAACCCTTCTGGTTTGAGAAATTCTGGCTCTCACACCTGGACTTTCATTAGCTTGCAAAGTCTTGGTGGGCTCAGGAATAAATAGATCATGGCACAAGCATGTACAAATTTCAGCAACGCCTCAAAAACTTCAAGCAATCATTGAAACTCTAGAACAAGAACACCTTTGGAAACATATTCCAAAGCATGCAAGACATAGAGAACAAATTAATGGAGATACAAAAAAATTTCATTTCAGGAACTCGAACTGTTGAACTAATGAAAGAGGAGGAGGAGCTCCAAGCACAGCTAGAAGAGAGGAAAAGGGAAGAGGAAATTCCGTGGAGACAAAAGTCTAGGGTTCAATGGCTCAAAGAGGGGGAAAATAACACAAAATTCTTCCATAGAGAAATGGTGCACCGCTGACATATTAACAGAATTACTCATTTGGAGGACGACCAGGGGAATCCAATCAGAGAACATACTAAAATAGAAGCAGAGCTCAACAACTACTACCGCGACCTCCTAACGGAAACCAGGGAGGACAGGACTGCAACCATCAAACAAGTAACCATGAATATGCCCTCTATGGTGACTCCTGAACAAAACGTAGCCCTCATGTGACCTATCACCCAAGAGGAAGTGGACCAAGCTGCAAAAGCCATGCCCCCAGGGAAGGCCCTAGGCCCAGCTGGGTTTTTCCACTGACTTCTTCAACCATTGTTGGGACCTAGTAAGAGAAGAGGTTTGGGAGGTTGTAGAGGAATCATGAACCTTAGGCCAAGTCCTCACATCCCTCAACGCGGCCTTTCTCACCCTCATTCCAAAAGAGGAATGGGTCACAAATCCCAAACAATTCAGACCTATCGCTCTCTACAATGTGATTTACAAAATCATCACAAAGGTGGTGGTGAACAACCTTAAGCCCATTTTGACCTTCGTCATTTCCAAGGAACAAGTAGGGTATGTAGAGGGCAGACAAATCATGGACAGTGTCATTCTTTCTCATGAGGTCATCCACTCTCTCAAGTCATCAAAAACTTCAGGTATGCTAATCAAACTTGATCTTTCAAAATATTTTGATAAAGCAAGCTGGCAGTACCTTCGGGCCATCCTAGATTCTTTCAGATTTGGTCAGCATTGGGTGAACTGGATCTTAAACCTTACCTCCTCTGCCTTCTTCTCCATCCTAGTCAATGGAGTCCCATCCCGACCTTTTTCACTGTCCAAAGGTATCAAACAAGGTGACCCCCTTTCGCCCTTATTGTTTGTGCTCATGGCGGAAGGTCTGAGATGTTACTTCAAATCGACAGTCATAGAAGGATCTCTCAAAGGCCTACCATTGCACTATATCCAACCGGCACCCTCACATAGTCAATTTGTGGATGACACCCTACTCATGAACTCCCCAATAGCCAGAGAGGCCAGCAAGCTTAACTCCATCCTCTCAGATTTTACAGAGGCGCCAGGAATGACTCTTAATCTAGACAAGTCCAAACTCTATTTCTTCAACACTCCGGCAGTGGTCCAGTTTCATATCTCCAGACTCCTGGGAATACCCAAGAGCTCCCTTCCGTCCAACTACCTCGACATTCCTCTAACAAGAGCAACAGCGAGATCCATCTCCTGGGACAACCTTCTTCTGTCCATCTCCAATAGACTGAGCAATTGGACTTTCAGACTGCTCAACATCACAACCAGGTTGGTCCTGCTCAAGTCACTCCTTTAAACCCTACCTATCTACCTTTTTACTTCACTTGCAGCCCCTAAGCAGGTCATCAAAGCCATCAGGAATCTCCAGTGAAATTTCCTCTGGCATGGGAATCAACCTAACAAGAAATGGGTGCTAGTAGGTTGGGACAAGATTTGCACACCAAAAAGCATAGGAGGGTTGGGACTCCGAAATCTAGGGAAACTCAACCAAGTAATGGGAGCCAAAATATGGTGGAGATGGTTAAAAACTTCAACAACTTTATGGGAAAAAAATTGGAAGAAGAAGTCCGCCCCCCTCACACCAGAAAAACAACTCATTAGACACAATGCCCGAATACAAGGTTCTAATATTTGTAACACAGCTTGGCAAAACAGAGACATGGTACAAAACCATGCTTTTTGGGAGGTCCGCAATGGAGAAAGCGCTATGTTCTAGCAGGACTCTTGGGAGCACCTCAAACCCCTAAGCGACCTGGAAGAGATAAACCTCCTAAGATAGGCTCTAAACCAAGACACTTTTCTGAGGGTGAAAGACTTTTGGAAACTCAAGGAACAGGGAATGCGATGGTGCCATTGGAAAACCTCTAATCAGGATCTAGGGGTCCTAGAGAACTTAAACCTGCAAGCCTGGAAACACTATTCTAGTCACCGGAAAATCCCCAACAGAGAAGGATCAGATATCCTTAGATGGGGGCACTCCACAACTGGAAATTTTTCAGTCAAGGAAGCCTATTATCTACAAGGCAACTACCGGAATCAAAATAAGGAAAACATATGGAACAACGTTTGGAACCCTGCACTCTAGCCCAAGGTGTCCACCTTCCTCTGGCTTGTTGCACACCATAAAGTCCTAACCTGGGATAACCTCACGAAAAGAGGCTTCATAGGTCCTTCAATATGCGTCTTATGCCACCAGCAAGAGGAAACCAAAGAACACCTATTCAACAGGTGTCCCTTCAGTCAAAGGATTTGGGACCAAGGAGCTCAAATAATGTGTCGATCCAATCAAAATAGGAGCAACATCAATGATACGATTTAAAACTGGGACTCGATCACCTACAACAATCCCCTATTGACTCACATCTGGCAATTTATCCCAGGTTTCATTCTTTGGCAACTATGGAAAGAACAAAATGAAAGAATATTTCACTCCAAAGCCTCCACACCAGACATAACTTGGGAAAAAATAGTTTCAATGGTCAAGAAAACAGTTAGAAGCAAATCCTGGAAACTAGAGGACTCAAACTGCAATCCAGAAGAGCAGTGCATACTCCAAAGCTGGCAGCTTAACCTGATCAATCAAATGACGATACAGACACCCAAACGTCAACACAACATCCCAACCATCTAGGCCCCTCCTCCAATAGATTTCATAAAGATCAACTTCGATGGGGTATCGAAAGGGAACCCGGGACCAGTGGGATATGGAGCCACACTCAGAAACTCCAATGGAGAGATCCTCTATCTAGTAGCAGGTTACTTGGGGGAAACAACAAATAATGCGGCAGAGCTAACATGCCTATTGCGAGGTCTCCAAGAAACAATTGATATACATTGTCACAAGCTCATCCTGGAGGGGGACTCACAAATTTTCATTCAGCTAATCACCAAGATCCTCCATGGTGAAAATCAGCTGAAAATATCACCCAGCTGGTGACTCTCAGGGCTGCTAGAGGATTTCGGAAGCCTCCTTAGCACCAACCTTAGCATCATTCCCTCCCACATGAAAAGAGATGCAAACAGGGTAGCAGACTGCCTGGAAAATGAAGGAGTAGCCAAGGAGAATGAACACTTCTATTGGGAAGCCCACACCTCTGATGACTCAGATATCTCAGAACGGTGCCAAGCTTTATCCAAAAGGGATCTCCAACCCTTGGATGGTGTGCCACATCGAGCAGGCAGGACAAGTGGATACAAGCCAAACAATGCCATAAATAATGGCCACTGGCTCCCATCTCCTCACCATTAAAGATGGGAGGGAGCCTGCGCAGCCATAACCAGTGGACAAGGCCTCTCAAGCAAGTAAGGAGGACGTCACACCAGTGCACTAAGAACTCGGCCTTAATGGCCAGAGCTGTCACAGTCACCCTCACCCTTATCAGTTGCCTGGATGGTTATGCGATCCATTTGCAAATTGAATGGCCAAAAGCTGAACCTTCGGAGTGTTGGAGCAGGGATAACCTTCCAGTTGGTATTGCAGCCATAGCTTGGCTCATCCACATGCCAAGAGCATGAGGATGGCCTTGTAGAGGCCCGACGTGGTATGCTTATGATTCCCACAAGAAGCGACATAAGAAATTCGAAAAAGCATTGGCTCTTACGTCCACTTGGAGAACCAGGAAGCATGGGAGACTTGCAACACCTCCCATGGCGTACATGGAGGATACTGTTCCAGATGAACCCATCGAGCATTATCCAGAACATATCCTTTTCACTGTCCCGGACAATTGGAATCCCCCCACTGATTTTGGGAGCGAGGCCAAGCTTCCATCCCCAGGAATCTCACACAGTCGCAAGGAGGATTATCTGGCAGAGGATTTCACAATTTGCTACGTTAAGGAAGAGTTTCCGGACAACGCAGACGAGAAGGCTAACCCAACAAGCGGAGCACCTCCAGAGGAAGCGACACAGCAGGACAGGCAGCCAGCATGCCAAGTTAGCCGAGCAAATGAAGGTACGGAGGAGACTCATGCACAGAGGCCACCTCTCCTCTCTTTTGTTCATAAGGAACGGCAAGACCAGCCTCCACTCATCAACCCGGGATACCTAGAACTACTCTTCGAAACACAAAGCATGGTGGACGACCAAATCTTCAAGGCCATTCAAATCAGCCATCGGCTTGACATGATGTACGCAAATCACTCCAGAACATCCCCACGCCGACAGTTCCCTACGTGTGCACAAGACTACGCAATTCCAGCCAGGTGGTGCAAGAAGGGTGAAGCTGACGAGGCTACTGGTTAAAAGGTCCTGTGAATGTTCATAGTTAGCAATTTTCTTTTGTTTCAAACCGGAGCCTTAGTTCACCTAGATTATAGCAATGCTATCTGTAGGAATTTAAAGAATGGACTGAATCTAATGTGGCCATGCGTCTTGGTTTCCTTCGGGTAAGACGACAACCTGGTAATCTTTTGTTTGTTTGAAAACAAGTGTCATCGTAAGGCCAACTGTCTTGGTTTCCTTTTTGTAGGCGGGACAACTGGCACTTCAACAAAACTCTGTAAACATGCAACTCTAATATAACAGGATCCTCCTTTTTAACTTAAAAAAGAAAAAGATGAATGAGAAAAAACTTAGAAAAAAACAAACAATTACAAATTTATTGGATATTAAATAAAAATGTAGAATTATTATTGGAGAATTTCATTTAAAAGACATATTTATGGTTTAAATCTTAACATGGAAAACAAATTTCACATAGGTTAACATTAGAATGTATTCCATAAAATAGGTAGACCAAGTGGCTATTATAAAAGAGCATAGTTTTCAATATTAAATTGAATATTAGAATGAAATGTTAGTTACAAGAATTAAAGGTGGAAAGTGAGAATCATTCATCTAGCACTTTGGCTAAAGGAAAATCATCAACACAAAGTGAATTGAGTGAATTGGTGCAACTCAAGCATGATCAAGTTCATTAGTAAGTTGAAGAAAAGCCTTCCTAGTGAAACATGTATAAGGGTTATGACTATTTTCTATCTAATTTTAATTTATTTTTATTAATATTATTGTAGTAATGATGCAAAATATGTTAACGAGTTTCTTATTAAAAATGAAG